>CM060953.1:38700284-38745284 GCA_030765055.1 Mantis religiosa
GCTTGATGGACTTCATTAAGGAAAACAATTTATGTACTACATTCAGCGAATATGTCAAACTCCTCCGAGTACTGTTAACTATGCCAATGTCTACCGCTGAAGCAGAACGCTGTTTCTCAAATATAAAAAGAGTAAAAACTTTCCTTAGGAACACAATGTCACAGGACAGATTGTCAGCATTAGCAATGCTTTCAATTGAGAGAGATTTTGTTATGAAGATCAGCGACTTCAACGCAAAAGCTATCGATAGATTCGCCAGGTCTAAGGAGAGTAGAGCAGAGAATCTCTATAAATAGGTGAGTCATTACTACTCTGTATTTTATTTTTCATTTGCGCACCACCAATAATTTAACCCACCAGCCGCCAATGCTTTCTACCAAATCCCTGAATATAAAAAGAAGAAGGCTGTTCAAGTACATATACAAAAACTAACATTAACTGTATTCTAAAACGCTCATTTTATTCAAATAGACTCAGATATTTTATTTCCGGGTGAAAACTAGCCTTCCTGTACGTATATGAGGTAGGTAGCTACTTCAAACACAGCGTATTGCATTTATTTCCGATGTATGTTCAAGTAGTAGTCGTCGTAAACAAGGCAGCCAAATAAATTACCAGAAGGCTAACCCTGAGATTGGAAGCAAACATTCCAGCTACCTCGTTCCAAGGAGACTCATTGCTGCACGTTCCAATGCTATCCTCAATTACAGAACAAAATTGCCTCATGTTACACCAGCAGCCTCTTATGTTTATGGTCTGCTGTAAATACCTTCACAGTAGATTAGAATCTCTGACTATGTGTTCTAGGAAACTCAAATTACTGCCAACATTTAAATCAACTTATTCAATTTCTTTTCCCTTATCATTAAGACAACATTCGTTTACTGCATGTTATTATAATAAATAAATAGCTCTAAGGCACGATTATAGTGACATACTTTGTCTACCTCAATCAACAGTTAGGATGGATGATCCAAGGTTCCATTTACTGGCAGGGAGAAGTTTTCTTTAATTACTATTATTCTGAATTCTACCAAAACTCTGAAAGTTTGAATACATACGGGCATTTGCTATTCAGAAAGCAACAATGATTCATGTCTATAATAAGTGAACATCATTATTAAAGTGCAATCCGATTTGTGTGCATTAAAATATATAAAATATTCATGTATTTATATCGTAAAATGCCCTAAATATGCACTAAGATTGATAACTTCAAGTTTAGTTTTGGTACAGCTTGTGTAAAATGTCATTACATTCCACATGCGCGAGAGGAGAAATGAGAAATCACTGAGATATTGGTGGGGGAGCCAGGCACTAGAAATGTTGTCAGAATTTTGAGGTAGTCAGATACACAACGTATTATACTAACACACTCTGGTACAGCTTGTGTAAAATGGCATGACACTCCACATACGCGAGAGAAGAGAAATGAGAAGTCACTGAGAGATTGGTGGGGGAGCAAGGCACTAGAAATGTTGTCAGAACTTTGAGGTAGTTACTCAGATACACAACCTATTATACTAACACACTCTGGTACAGCTTGTGTAAAATGTCATGACACTCCACATGCGCAAGAGAGGAGAAATGAGAAGTCACTGAGATATTGGTGGGGGAGCAAGGCACTAGAAATGTCAGAACTTTGAGGTAGTCACTCAGATACACAACGTATGATACTAACAGACGACTCACAGCAAGTGAAACAATGACACCCAATTTTATTATTGCAAGGAGCCAATCAGTGTTATTCCGTATCTTCGTTTCAGGAGGGGGACAATGTCACGACATTTTACACAAGCTGTAGCAACGTGAAATGTACATTCCTTCTTATGCATCATTTCGGTCGTTGTAATTTGACTTTCAGTATATTTTCTCCAAGTATTCACGTGAATATTTATAACGTTTAGCGCTTAACAGCTCTGTATTTGTGCAAAGGGTTCCAAGTTTAATTACCAACTGTGTGTGTGACCACAAGGGATAAGTTAAAAAAGAAAGAAAAATGTTTGCTTTGAAGAATATTTCCAGGCTTACAGATGTAAGATTTGAAAGCCTTTGTTGAATGTGGATAAATTTCTTCAGCATCACCTTTCCAGCTTCAAATTTTATCCACAGAACACAAACTTCACTTTGGTTGTAAATTGTGCAAACAAAATGCAAAATTGCACAATTTACCACTTGGTTTCCATATAACTTTAAAGGAACACTCAGTTTACTCAGGATATTCATTGGTTTGTTTCACAAGTAAGGACTCTGTAACGGTTGTTTTTGTTTGGCCTTGAAAATGAGTTTTGCTCATTTGCTTGGTGGTGTTATTTGGAATTTAAGAAAAATGTTTAAAAGTATCATAATATTCGTGTTTAGTGTGTTGAAGTGAGATTCTAGAAGGAAATTTAGTGGGCCATGTAATGGCATTATTGTAAAGAAATGAACGGTTGCTATGGGAAGAAAATCAATAATCTTGCTTCATGGTGGAAAAATTACGCGGAGAAGATAAAAGTTTTGATAGTAACAAGAAAACCAATCATCTTCACGGTGGAAAACTGACGCGGAAAAGATAAAAGATAGTGAAGAATGGACGTGTAGGAAAGAGCGATTTTATATAATTAACGGAAAACTATTTATTAAGGAAGTAAGGATTCATCGAGATGCTGGAGGTAACGTGCAATGATTGACTAGGAGAGAAAGTCCGAATAAAGTGTAATCCAATAAGTTTCAGGAGGAATTTGAACTACTTTTAAATATTAAGCTTAAAATTAAAAATAACCTGCATTATTGTACACTCGGAGATAAAATAGATAATTAACCAGTAATATTGGACATGCGCAAATTCATCACTATAAAATATACATAGAATCATACAAGAACACAAAAATATTACGAAATTTAACTGAGTGTCACAAGTAAAAATAAACCAAATATGTATTTGCTTAAAATCAGATGTCTACTGCTTAGCAGGTATAAGCATTTCTGACTACTAAAGAGAGAACGAAAGAAAATACTTCGAAAGCGGCTAAGGTTACGAAAAAAGTATTTCAGACAAATTATATATTATGAAGTTTTCTGTAATAGGTTTTGTTTGTTACGATTTTCTTGTTATACATCTACAAAGTTATATAATATTCCTTCAAATAAGGAGAATTTTACAGAACATTTACAGAAAATTCAGGATTTACATCTTACTTCTATGTCTATATGTTGAACATGTGATATTTCAAAGTGCACACAAAGTTTTGTATCTAAAATGTAAAGTGGCACGTTTGGGGGTAGGAGGTTCTTGAATTGATTCGCGTAGTGTCCTTCGAAGATGATCTTAAATGTGAAGTTTGCTATTTACTGACTTCGTTTATTGTTGTCATTTATCACATGGGTGAAAATATGCAACTTTTTCTTGGCTCAATTCTACTGAAATCTCGATGTCGTCTTTTTGGGTGGAGTAAGATATTTCCTCGTACCTACAGCTAATAGAGAAAGTAATCTTTAGCCACACCTTTTCAATTATTCTATTACGTCATTTTAGTTTTTGTGTTTCTGTTAATATACAAAACTGTATCGATGTTCATCTTTTTCTATTACAAACAAGTCTGTAAGTAATTTTGGAAGGAGAATTACATGCTTCCTGCCTACGGTACCCGTAGAATCGTGCAAAGCAATTTGTGTGACGTGAATACCCCCCTCAAGCTTATGTGCTTTGCAAAACGTCAGTTTGGGAAACGCCTATGTACCTTTATAGGAGGGCGGAGATATTACGTGACAAACGCATTAAATGTGTCCATTAAATCTTAGTGAGATTAATGTCACATAGGCACCAAAGCCAATAGAAGCGCGCTTATTATACAGGATGTTACAAAAGTCCCGTTATAACGACATTAATCGTGCCCATTAAACCTTGTGAGATAGAGCAATATGAGGTCCACAAAATGTTTTATAGCTCTAGTACATTGAAACCAACGGCATCTGGCAATAAAATGTCTCCTTCCAGAGGAATCAGATATCGAAGAAGGAAAACAAATAAACACAAATACTAAATACATGTCGAGGGAATCGTTTTATATGAACTAAACATACGAGTAAAATACTACGTTTTGATATATTGAAACTAGGTAGTACGTGTCAGCACCACATTAAAGTTTGCATTGCTATGGTAGCTGAATAGTTAGAGCAACCGGACGGAAACCGGGAGGTCCGTGGTGCACATCTCGGCTATGTCATTGAACTTTTCTGGCTGACTCTACCTTTCCAAACCTTGTTCTACTCACGCCTACTATAAAACAACAATTCATTTCCAGTGGATAAAATAGTTTAAAGAAAATTAGATGGGCAAGCTGTAAAATTATCATTGAAAGCATGATCGACTATGTAAAAATGTGGCCCAGAATGTGCAGAAAATTAAAACTGAAACAAGCAATAATTTTAAAAATAATTATGTACGTTTTATATTAAATAATAAAACACGATTATACCTGTTTAATGTTTACTTAAAGTGTGCAAATGTTAAATCATTATTTCCTTTCGTTTGTTAAAATACTTATGCCCGATTCACCAGCAGATGTTAAGGCTTAACACGACTGTTAGCCTATATAACAAAACTTGCATTTCACTAACAAGTGTTAGCTTAACACTCATGTTAAACCTCTTGTTAAACTAACAAGCCATATTTCTGTTGTTAAGTCGTTAACAATTGTGGAGTTATTAAGATGGCGGCGCGTGAACGCAGCTTTTGGTGTTAATTTGCTATATTTAGACTGTCTAAATGGCATCCAAATAGAGAACGGCCTATGAGAAGAAATGATTTTGAGGATATAACTGTTTTTTTACAGAGGTATAGAATGTCGAAACAAGTTGTTATGAAGGTTACTGAGGAATTATAAGAGAGGCTAGAACATACATCGAAAGGAATGTGCCGATCTCGTCTTTGCTTTAGTTATTAATAACTTTTAAGTATTAATACTTTTTAAGTATTAATGATTTTATAATTCACTTAATTCTGTGGATAATACACTCTCCACTCCCGCGTTGAAACTTTCAAGTCTCTCGTCACTTCTGTCCTTCGCACCTCGTTTTAAATTTACGTAATAATGGCGAAGTTCCTTCGTACTTCTTGTTGTGACATTTGTATTCGAATTAAACTTATTTCCAATATTTTTCCACGTCACAACTTTCTCTTTCCTTCCTTTTATTTTCCGCAATATCCTTATATTTAATTACTAATTCAACTAACAATTCTTCTCCATTGATGACAAATTTGCCCCACCATTTGCTTCTATTCTGATTCTGTCACCCACCATTTTTTTCAGCTGTCTATAAATAAAAACAAAAGCGCACCGCAGTACGTTCAGAAAATAATATGCTTTATTCACAGCCTTCTATATCTGCAATATTTACAAGACTCTCGGCGTTAACATGTGTTTGTTAACATTTTCAGAAAACAATTTGGTGAAGTGCAAAAATTTTAACACTTTGTTAACGAGGTGACAATTGTTACGTTACATTTGTTAACGTATATTTTAACATCTGTTGGTAAAATCGGGCATTAGTGTTGTGGTGTTCTAATGATACATGCGTCTTTCCTTTGTTTATCAGAAGCCTCTGTGTCATCCTTTGTGGTCTAGGGGTAGGATTAGGGCTATCCCCAAGTGGGGCATCCCGGGAGGAAAGACGAGGCGAGAGGAGACAGGGACGGCCGACCCAAGGAGTTACAGCAGCGCCGAGACACACGTCGACACTTCTACCCTGAAAGAGACCACCAGATGCGAGATGATAATAGAGGGTCAGGAAATTTTGGGGGATGAAATTAACTACTCAGCATTACCTGGCGACCATAGGGCATCTATAGGGCTTAGAGTTATTCGATATTTATCTTTCAGGATAAAGGAAAATCTCGTAATAAAAACCCTGTAAACGTACATGGACGGACAAATTATTTAATGGAATACACTTTTTGTAACTTACGTCCTCCAACGTTAAGTCATATCGGACGATGAATGGAATGGGTGAAAAGATGTTCAAATGAGCCCAGGGTCCATAGAGCTTAGAGCTACCCGACATTCGTCTTTCAGGATAAGGGAAAAACCCAGAAAACTTGATGGGTGTCCTGCTGTGGTAGGATGCTCCAGGATTTGTAGATCTGTCTCACTTAAAACTACAAATCCCGGAGCATCCTACCACAGCAGGACACCTATCAAGTTTTGTAACCTGTTTAAAGGAAATATGTAATTTTCATGATTATTACATATATACAGACGGTTCGCGTTACCAATTTGAAGATAATATATCTGCAGTAGGATGTGCTTTTGTTGTTTATGAAAACCAAACGGAACTAACTCATTCCATGTTTAAATTGTCACCTGAATGTTCTGTATTCCAGTCGGAGCTCTTAGCAATTAAAGAAGCTATAAAATGGTGTACTGTTAAAGGGAACAGTGCCCGTATTCTTAGTGATTCACAATCAGCTCTACTCGCTATTAATGATAAATACAATTTAAATTCATTAGCACATGAAATCAGAACCTTGCTTCAAAATCATCCAGGACATATTTGCATGGGATGGGTTAAAGGACACAGTGGAATTTTAGGTAACGAGAGAGCTGATTGCTTGGCTAAGAAGGCTGCAGAATCCAATCTTCCTGTGATATACTCTTTATGTCCTATTTGTACTGTAAGGAGAATAATACATCAACATATTCTTGAAGAATGGAACCAACAATGGCTAACAACTCCAAATGGAAGTTTAACAAAAACATTATTTTTCCCTAGTGTATATGACAGAGGAAAATGTGAAACTCTTGTACCAAATTTTGTTTTGACACAATTTTTAAGTGGACATGGTAAATTTGGTCAATACTTATCACATTTTCACTTAACATCCAACCCCAAGTGCATGTGTGGTGAAGAATTTCAAACTGTGGTTCATCTCCTTTTCTGTTGTCCCATTTTCTGGAGAGAAAGACAAGAATTAATATTCAAGCTAGACTCTCTAGGAACTGAACTGCTCCGCTCACATCTTTGCTAATGAAGCCACAACAGTATAAATACTTCATGATGTTTATAAACTCAGTGTTTAAACGTCTGAAATAGTTTAAATTAATATGCATTAGATTATAACATATTTTCTTCCTTCTAGTATTTAAAATATTTTTGTTAAAATTGTGTATTTTTATGTATCAACTATAACCCTAATATACCACTGTGTAAAATAGGGTTCATAAATCTGGATAAATAAAAAAAAAAAAAACAGAAAAAACCTTATCCAGGTAACTCATCCTGACCGAGATTCGAACTCGGGACCTCTTGAACGTGAAGCAGACACGCTACCACCACGCTACCGAAGCGGGCTAATGGAATACAATGCTTACTCATAACCAGCATAGGAAAACGACAGAGGAAATAAAATAATTTCGATTTAAATGAATCCTTGGCTCTTGGGAAGACGGGCAATTGTGTTTTTACTTTTAGTGCACATTGTATTTGAAAATAAGACTAGGCTACTGCTTCTGAAGAGGCACAGCCGTCTAATTGAGGGAGAGGATTGTTGCCTGTAATCGCTGGCACAGAGACTTCCTTTCACAACACTGCGTGCCTTTTGGCTCTAGACTTCCAATATAAATCTTTCTTCGTTCTGCTCTGTACCTAAAACACCTGTCTACCTCTTCGTAACAAATGTCGTGGATACGGCAATTAGAAGCGGAATGGTTTCAGTTTAAGAAAAAAAACCAGCGCTGGTGTTCAAGGGAAAACTTCTGAGCCAAAAGTAATCATTCGTAAGGACCATATTTTCAAACAGAACATGTGTGGCGCCATGTCAAATATAATTAAAATCATAACGGTGTCATTTTATGTACTTTAATAATGTTAAAAATAACTAATAATCTTCTTCTTAATGAAATAGCTTACGTTACTGGTGTTTTCAGCTTCCGGAGAAGGCTGCGTCATCGTGGGTTCTTATCAAAGTTTCGTACATTATGTGTTCAGCTACTTCAGGGCTCGTACATTCCATTAAACTTTTCATAATAACCAGACTACAAATGCATCCAAAATTTATTCTATTAAAGTTATCATATGCACTAGACGCAAATGCAGCCAACATTGCATTCCATTAAACTTCTCATAATCACCAGACTACAAATGCATCCAAAATTTATTCTATTAAATTTATCATATGCACTAGTCACAAATGCTGGCAACATTGCATTCCATTAAGCTTTCCATAATCACCACACTACAAATGCATCCAAAATTATTCTATTGAAGTTATCATATGCACTAGTCACAAATGCTGCCAACATTGCATTCCACTAAACTTTCCATAATCACCAGACTACAAATGCATTCAAAATTTATTCTATTAAATTTATCATATACACTAGTCACAAATGCTGCCAACATTGCATTCCATTATGCTTTCCACAATCACCAGACTAAAAATGTATCCAAAATTTATTCTATTAAATTTACCATATGCACTAGTCACAAATGCTGCCAACATTGCATTCCATTAAACTTTCCATAATCACCAGACTACAAATGCATCCAAAATTTATTCTATTAAAGTTACCATATGCACTAGACACAAATGCAGCCAACATTACATTCCACTGAACTTCCCAAAACCACCAAATCACAAATGCTGGCAACATTGCATTCCATTAAACTTTCCATAATCACCAGACTACAAATGCATCCAAAATTTATTCTATTAAAGTTTCCATAGGCACTAGTCACAAATGCTGCCAACATTACATTCCATTAAACTTTCCATAATCACCAGACTACAAATGTATCCAAAATTTATTCTATTAAAGTTATCATATGCACTAGTCACAAATGCTGCCAACATTGCATTCCATTAAACTTTCCATAATCACCAGACTACAAATGTATCCAAAATTTACTCTATTAAAGCTACCATATGCACTAGACACAAATGCAGCCAACATTACATTCCACTGCACTTCCCAAACCATCAAATCATAAATGCTGGCAACATTCCATTCCATTAAACTTTCCATAATCACCAGACTACAAATGCATCCAAAATTTATTCTATTAAAGTTACCATATGCACTAGACACAAATGCAGCCAACATTACATTCCACTGAACTTCCCAAAACCACCAAATCACAAATGCTGGCAACATTGCATTCCATTAAACTTTCCATAAACACCTGATCACAAATGCAGCCAACATTATATTCCTGGTTGGCTCCTGAGCTCAGTCGGTGGAGTTTGTACATGTCGTGCTAGGAGTCCTGGGTTCGATTTCCGACAGTGGGAGTGGGCATTTTTCTCCGACAAAGATAATTCATCTTCCCCAGAGTCTGGAAATATGAATGAGACTGCGGGTGGGTGCGTGACCTAATGATTAAAACCCAACGAATACGAGTTAACACCTTCGATATGTTCCAAAAGAGAACGGCCACCAATATGACCTTTGCAACCTTGGAACAAATAAAAAAGTATTATATTCCATTGAACTTCTCAAAACTACTAAATCACTATTGCTGCCAACATTCCATTACATTGAACTTTCCTTAAACATCAGATTAAAAATGCAGCCAACATTATATTAGATTAAAATAGTTTATAGTCCAATATAATTATGAGCTTTAGGTTTATTTTTATTTTTACGGTTGGAGGATTAACTGGTGTAATTCTAGCTAATTCTGCAGTTGATGTTATTCATGACAACACAAATGCAGCTGACATTATATTCCAATGAACTTCCCCAAATCACAAATGTTTCATTCCATTAAACTTTCCGTTACCACCCGAACACAAATACAGCTATCAATTACAAAAAGAAGAAAGTACAAGAGCACAGAAGAAATTCACGACATTATGAGCGAAAGGTTAAGATGATTTGGCCTTATTCGGAAGCTGAGAACCCTGTAACAACGTAGAAGCCTACGCTCCTATTAATTATTTTACTGTTTTACTAGCGATACCTTAAGCCTCGCGAACTTCTACGAACCTGTTGTAAATACATGAGAGAGACACGTATTTTAACGGAACTCTCTTGGGTTTTCTACAAACTACCATGAATTTTCTTCCACTAATCAGCAGCCTAAGAGCATTTCGTAAAAGTATCTGTTTCTCTCTTTCTCGCCTCACACATGTTTACATCATTCTAGCTTGAGACTAATTACATTCATAAACAGTTCTACACTTTCATAAACTTATTCATAGGAGTAGCTGGTATAGCAACTTCAGTTGGACCATAACTTCCAGATACGTTATTTAAAATTGAATGCACTTATAAGCCCATATAATAGCACTCATGTTTGACGTAGTTTAGTCCAGATCTGGACTGTTTGTTGTATCTCCAATTCTATAAGTACTCAACAACAGAAGTAACGATTAACGAGAGCAGCTAACGAACTCTGAAAAGAAGTTCCTAGTGTTCTTAATTGGGGGAAATGAAAAGATTTGTGTTCCATTCCTTTGTGTACACTGATACTCAACGGAGACGTCTTAGTTCGCTTTAAGATCTCATTGTACTTTCTAGATGCTTTGGTTTTCAGCCAAAGTGTAACATCTGAAGCATAGCTCCATTGTTTATTACTTGTTTTTTCTTTCACTATCAACTGGGAATATCCTTTTAAATAAAAGGAAGATAGTAAAGTAACTGGATATGAAAACAAAAAAATGTCTTGACCTTACTGGAAAGACTATATTAATAACATATTAACAAAATGAACTATGCATACTTTCCATCAGATCATTAATTAATTTTACAAATAAAAGCATATCTATATTATATTTATTGTTATTCATTCATGGATGACTTGTGAAATACAGAGGCTAAAATATATTTTAAATAAAAATAACGAAAATAAGGAACAAGTAAAACAATGAACTCATTGTGGACTGTTACACAGTGCGATCCGTATAAATCTGAACCATTTCAATTTGCCATAACTTTTCAACCAATAATAGGACACACGTGTAACTTTGGGAGAATATAATACACAGTTGGAAGATTAGATTACACTATTTACATCCCAGAGAAAATGTTGGAAGTGACCTCCACCAGCATCTATACATGTTTACACTAGTCTCACCATATTCTCTGAAGTTTTACGGAGAGTAACCTTGCCAGTGTTACTTATTTCGGTTCGAATGGATTCCTTGAGAACATCAATTGTCCGTGCCCTATTCTTATACACTCTATTTTAGATACCCCCACAAAAAAAATTCCGGTGAGGTAAGGTCAGGAGATCTGGCGGCCACAGAACGTTTGAGATTATTCGATTATCAGTGAAACTGGTTACAAGTTCTATGGTGTCGTTAGATGTATGACACGTTGCTGGAAATAACCTATCAATTCGATATCATCCAGCTACTCCACAAATGTCTTGAATACATCCATATAAACTTCAGCAGTCGTATAAAAGAAAATGGACATTTAAGACTGTCAACTGTCCACAACTGTCAGTGTTGTCCGTTCTCCCAGAGCCACTGAGATCATTAAAACAAATTTCTACATTCTACGAGCCTTCAAATGGAAGTTATGGCCTATTGAAATGGTTCAGGTTTATATGGATCGCACTATACCATGTTAGCTTACAGTGTAGTTAAGATGTAATTTTATTTGTAAACGGACACGCAATGGTCTTAATAATGTGACTTTGTGGGTTCATAGCATTAAAAGTCCAATTGCACAAATTCAAAATGTTCTTTATTTCCACCAAATTACAGTTGGAACACTTGCCGATTACATAGAATTACGTAGCGCACACAATTACAATCCACCAGTTCATCTGTTACAGGTCCACTCCACACTCGCAATTACGTACAACTCCTCTGATACATGTACGCAGTCTTCCAATCCGGTCACTAGCACTGCGCTCTTCACGGCTGCTCGCCAAGAACTGAACTGACTCGCCCACTGCAGCCCTTATATAGCAAGATCGCTGTTTCTGGAAGCTTCGCGGCTCGGAACATCATCCCGATTGTTCCAGACGTCAGGGGGAGGGGAAAGAGACGGCTAGTGATGCTTTTCCAACCATCCCCTCAGTGAACGCTACAAGATAAATGGGTAGGCGTGGACTGAATGCCTCCTGTCACCCACCCAGCTGCTAGTCGGTCGTGCCTGCCGATAATTGGGTGACAATAATTTAGATAGCATAGTGACCAGACATATACATTACTTGTAAAGAAAAGCACTCCAGAAAGTTTTTTTAAATAGTTTAGTATTATTTAAAGCACTTGCTTCATCTTTAAAGGAACTCATGTAAATAAAAATTAGTTCAGATTCGTATATATCACTCACACCTTCTAACTCTTGTAGACTTTCTACATTGAAATTACTCAAGCTTATTATTACTCAATATGAAATCTTGAAGTTGCCGTTTTACAATTGTTCTAGATGTAAATAAAGTATAGGTACAAGGACTGGAACACCTTGGGCGCTGCCACCTACGTACAGGAGGAAGACCATGTTCTAGGTCGAAGTTTCGACCCACAGTTGGAGTTGCCCAGAGAGGATGCTGAACGACCCCCGTAAGCACTGTAGTTCCCACCGGGAATACTATTTCCTTGTGGCAACTTGCTGACATGTAGCGAAACTTCGGCATTGAAAGCGTCATCAACAAATTATTTGTTTATTTAAACATGAAACATGAGAAGGAAACGACATGAAATAAAATAAGGAATAGAAAATAATGGTAGATGACAAACTACACCAGCATTTTCCTGGAGATTATTGACGGTAATCGAACGTGGGATATCACAAATGTGATCGTCGAACTTGGCTTTCTAGATTAAATAATAATTAATTAATACTGATATATAATTTGTGTCCTTAAGCTAACAAATTCTAAGCTAAAGTTAGAATATGTAAACATAAAATGTACGAACATTTCAACAAATGTATTGAATCAGTTTATCCTTCTTCGCTCTCCACTAAGATGACGAACCCAATCTTGCAAGCATCCGGGCCAAAGATGACACTTTCTGGACATGTAAGGATTGTTGTTGAACACTCCAACTTGTTTGGGAAGTTGGTTTGGCAATTCGTCAGTTCATGGGGATTACAGAGACAACACAGCTGGAGAGAATTCGATGATGCAACAAGCTCGGAAAATACCAGCATCTCCCATCCTCTCATTCCCAAGGTACTATTACAGTAGCCTTACAATTTAATTCCAATCTAAAAAACCACAAGTCACCCTACAACATCCCGAACAAACCTTACCTGCGGTTAAACCCAAAAAAGGGTGGGCACGCAGCAAAAACCTTCTGGCTAAATTCAGCCAGCCAGCACGACGAGCGAGCGAGCGATACCAGCATCTCCCAAACGAGTGTGCGACTTAAGCGGAAGATCAGCAGGTATTTTAGACTGTTATAAATTTTACAGATGATTTTCTTTTCTGGTTAGAAGTTTTCCAAAGTAGACCTTATACGTCGTTAATATTCATACTGCCATGTGTCGAGGAAAGAGTTTGGCACTGAGTAAAATTCATATCATATGACCATGGTGAGTTTAAGCTAGACAGTTAACATATGTTATTATTTTAAGACTTGCCCTCTGGATGTTTAAAACTTATTTAATTTGATATATTTTATTTCAGAGCTGGTAACTACTGATCTCTGTATATACTTCGAATTTATTCAACTCACCTACGAAAAAGCATGAAATATAATTCGTTATTCATCTTCAAAACTGAAAACTAAAATGTTTATCTCTAGAAGTTTAATAATATTGAAATTTCTTGTTTAGAATTTCGGTACAGTAATTCAGCTGTGACCACGATACTTACAAACAGTATTTTCTCTTTTTGAGTTTAATACTAGAAATATTTTATACTGTGAGACTCTTTTTACACATCTCACAGAATAAACTGGTACAATGCATAATATTTTATATCCTAGAGTTAGGCGAACTCGTTTCATTAAATACTGATATAATGTGTCATTTAGAACCGAAATGCAAGACACAGGTTCCTTCCTGAATGCAGAAGATAAAATACACGTTTTATTATATCATAAAGACGAGCAGTAATATCTTGTAATAAAAGGGACAAGCTTCAAATGATTCTGGAGGTTTTTCCCACTGTGAATAGAGGGGGTGAAAATAAATTTGTCTGTTTAGAATGTTCTTAAGGCAATTAAATCATATTTTTATAATTTAATGGATAAAGGGGAACGTGAAAATCGTTTTTGTTACTAACGAAGGAATGTGAGGGGGGCAGGGAAGAACATTGCAGTGTTACAGAATGTCTGGGCAAAAACTGCCAGAATCTATGATTCTCATTTTCCTTACATTGAACAACTTTCGTTACAGTGTTAGTGAGTCTGAATCAAACAACATATAGTATACCACAGGAAAGAAAGTCTCCGGGGAATAAGACGCAGTGGGGTTTGAAAAGGTACACCCTCCCTCGGTAGTTTATGACACCCCATGTCAGTTCAGTTACAGACCATTCAAAAATATTCTGACGGCTTCTACTTTTGTGAATGAATCTTCTCGGTTTTAGTGTACAAAGTGAACAGGGCGCATGCTTTTTTAACGGTTCTGCTCCTTGTGTAGTATGCGTTCCTGTCACACACATTCACTGTCCTTGTTCCACTGTGTAAGAGGGCGCATTCCTTTCAGGGACTTACTTTGCGTTGGTGGACAGTAAGTATCTCGTGTTTGAGACCTTGAATTTTCTGAATGCCCTATGAAATCCTCATTATTTGTACTAACTTTAATTTAATTATTCGACTGTAATAGCCAGAAACGTGCTACGAAATTTATAGCTCATTTACAGCTAATGTGAAACAATTTTATAAAAGCCACAGCTCTCGTTATTGGATGAGAAATTCTCTAATTTTCAGGCAAACGTTATTTCCTTAACTTTCTCTCGACAGTCTTCAAAGTTTTGGAAATGTAGCACAACATATTCCTCCCTCCCTCCCCCACCTCTCTCTCTCTCTCTCTCTCTCTCTCTCTCTCTCTCTCTCTCTCTCTCTCTCTCTCTCTCTCTCTCTCTCTCTCTCTCTCTCTAAAACAACCATCGGTAGGAATCGTCGAATAAGTTTTTCATAGTTATGGTATGTTGAATTTTAAATATTTATACAATCTCTTTGTTCCCTTAGTTATAGTTTTCATACAATGCAGAAATCTTTAACAGACTAATTTCTAACATTAGTAATTTTTTCTCGCTACATTATTATTCAGCATGTCCTGCAAACCAATTTGGTAACAACACAAATACAAAGAAAATGAAGCGAAAATGTATTAATGAGTGTTATTAAAAATATATTTTGGCATATTCTAACGTTTCTCTTTTGTTGCACCTTCCTTTCCTTGGCTATTAAATCGTGATCATCCATGTTTATAATGATTGGAATGGAACATCGGAAGCATTTATTTTATTTTATATGAACTTTCTGTGGAGTAACAGCATCTAATTTGTATGCCATGACAATCTCAATTAAAGTCGAAAGCTTCTTCGCAGTTATGTTCATTCGCAGTAGTGTAAATCACATTTAGTCTTTAGTAATTTATGAATTGAAATTAGAATTACTCCACGTTAGTCAGACAGATTAAGATCTTTCAGACTGAAAAAAAAATCAAAAGCGGTTGTGTTTTTGAGATTATATAGCACACACACACATCCATCCATACAACCAGCCACCCACCTCTATCCTCCTATCCCCATCATCCGTCCAAACACACATAAAAACTTCCTTTCTTAATAATAGTGTGACAAAAGGCAAGAAAACTGCTTTATTTTTCACCGACATCTTATCGCAGTGCTAACTTACAGTCAGGCTTTATTTTATAAAATGCAACATTTCGAAACGTGCATACAAGCAAGCTGTGTCTACAAGTAAACTGCTTCGCTGCCGGTTCCACAGCTCGGCGATCCCCCACTAAGCTCGAAACATCACACTACTCGCTACTACTCACTCTACTGTACTACTCACACTAACCCTACTCTGTACTCTGACTCCAACGACCTTGCATCGGCACAGTAATCTTTCTGGAATTGGAAGTCTCTGGAAGCCTCTCCCTCCGTGACGTCAGCCAGTAGGTGTCCCTTAGCGCGTGTTATTTTCTCACGGCAGACTTTCCCGATCTCCGATGTGACAATATGTATAATACAAGTATTTATATACAGTAGCTAAGGCACAAGGTTATTGGGAGATGGCACTGGGCAGTCAGAATGTAAACAGATAAGTAGCACGCCCACCTAGGTAAACAACGGAAGCCAAGTAATCAGAATCTCCAAGAGATTTCGTCATCTCGAACATCCTGGAACTGTATAGAAATTTATAATGTATAAGAAGAATGAATTAATGAGCAAGTGACCAAGCTTTAGTTTCTGTTGCGATGAAAAGTGTCATTTCCCAAGCGAGCTGTGATGATAGCCACTTACAGTGAGTGCTAGGGATTCGAGTGAACCGTCTGTAAGGAGAGATACGCTGTCATAATAGAGATTTAACATGTTAACGAACTTGATTAATGATGCAGAGGAAACACAACGAAACTCTTGCTTAGGTATAACTAAACATTTATTGCATCCAGACATGTATGATCTCTGTAATGTTTTAATAAAATATGCATTGTTCTCTTATGCCCTCTACTTACTAAATACTTATCATATGCGTGTATTACTTGGAATGAAGTATAAATGGTTTGCCCTGTTTTCCATTGTTATGGGGAAACAGACCATTTTTTTCTAATCCATAGCATTCTCAACAAAAAGTCAATTCATTCTTCGCACGCGTGTTCTATTGCGATTCCAATAGTTCAAATGTTTTAATAACTTGATTTTATAATTAAGTACTTTCCTTCTTTATTTCCTTTTTCAAGCAATGTTTACCACTCACCAATAGCAGGTAGAAGGAATTCCCTCCAAAAACGGCTGTCAAGATTTCACCAGATTTCACCTGCATGTAAAACAGCACTTTTTAAATAAAAATTTCCCTTGCATGTCTGTCAACAGCTACATTTTCGATAAACCCAAAACTAAGTGCTCGATAAACCCAAACTTACTACTTAAACTCGGCATTTTATAAAGATGCCACATGAATATTTTCAACAAAATACGATGTCTGTTTAACTTTTGCCACAAAAATGTCGTACCCCTACTGTTTACTTCCTGTAAATGGTCTCCCTCAAAACAATCTCATCCACAACTGATACACCGCTCCCAACGCAGTTTCCACTTTCGGAAGCTGTCTCTATGGGTCGCGCGAAATGCCGTCTGCAAATTCTCCTTTATCTCGTCTGTCGTTGCAGATCTTCGACCTTTCAACAAGGTTTCCAGCTTTGGAAATAAGAAATGTCCACAGGGTTCACGTCCGGAGAGTACAGAGGCTGATACAGAAAGTGATTTCGCAGTGTGTGTGTGTGTGTTTGCGCGCAATAGTCATGCACCAATAGGGCTGAATGTGCGGGTGCGTTATCATGATGCAAGAGCAATGAATTGCCTCGCCACATATCAGGCCGTTTTCTTCTCATATTTTCTCACAGGTGTCGCAATACGCCCAGATAGTACGTCGATTAACAGTTTCTCCCTGTGGCACGAATTAATTATAAATTAATCCTTCAAAATCAAAGAAAACTATTAGCATGTTTATGATCTTTGACCTGACTTGTCGACCTTTACACACCCTTTATATAGAGGCCTGTTTTTGAGGTTTCCTACGTTCTCAAAAATGGTTTAGGGATTTTAGTTAAAATATCAAACCCTGCAAATATTTTACATGGCAAATAAACTGCATAATTTAAATTACATTGGAAGAAACAGGGAGGTCACTTCATTTGGAAGAAATGTTTTATAGCTGATACGACGGTCAGCTGATAAGTCCTAGGTCTCAAATAGAGATAACGTCACTGGGCCAGTTTGACGGATAACATCATATAGTTTAACTCTAGACTAGCCTGTATCCATAGTTACAGGTTAACACCTTGTTTAGTTTTTGAATGACAGCAGTGTAAACAAGACACGTGTGGAGGTTTCACGAAAATGGAGGATTTAGAAAAATGAGCAGTGATTAAATACTTCCATTTGAAATGTTTAACGCCTAAAAAAAATCAAGCAGGAAATGGGAAGTACATTGAAAGACTCTGCCTCTTCATATACAATGATTAAAAGGTGGGTTGCAAAGTTTAAAATGAGACGTACGAACACTAATGATGAGCCTCGCTCTGGACGCCTTGTGGAAGTCAGAACTCCAGAGATCATTGAAGAAATTCATCGTTTAGTACTGGAAGACCGGACATTAAAGTTTTCTGAGATGATAGAGGATGTAGACATATCAAAATAGCGTGCAGGTAATATTTTAAGTAGGTAATGGTTTGGGTTTTACAAGGGTTGTGCAAGATGGGTGCCGCGTTTGTTGACACCTGATCAAAAGTTGCAAAGAAAAATTGTTTCGGTTAAGAATTTGGAGTTCTACCACAAAAATCCCAGTGAATTTAGGAGACAGTTTATTACCATGAATGAAACTTGGATGCATCACTGCACTACAGAAAGTAAATCACACAAAACAGTGTACTGCGCCTGGTGAACCAACTCCAAAAAAAGACAAAGTCAATTTTGTCAGCTAACAAGGTTATGGCGAGTGTTTTCTGAGATGCATAGGGAATTATTTATGTTGATTACTTTAAAAAGGATAAAAGCATTACTGGTGACTACTACGCAAGCTTAGTGCACCATTTGAGTGATGAGGTGAAAAGAAAAAGGGCTTATTTCTTCATGACAATGCTCGGGCCTATGGTTCAGTCATTGCAATGGGAAACATGTGCAAATTAAAGTTCGAATTGCTTGAACATCCACCCTATTTGCTAGATCTAGCACCCAGTGACTACGACCTGTTCCGGAACCTCAAAAAATTTTCTTGAAGGACGAAGATTTTACAGCAACGAGGTCATTTTTGCGGTAAACAAATATTTTGAGAACCATGATAAATCTCACTACACAGATGATTTAATTAAATTAGAACACCGATATGACAAGTATTAGGCTTTGTGGAGTTTATGTTGAGAAAGAAAGAAAAATATATTGTTTTTACTGTGAGGCCCGAGACTTATCAGCTTGCCCTCGTAAAAATTAAGCAATATTCCAGAGCAAACTGCACAACAAATTTATATTTCTTCAAATTAAACAATTTATCTGAAATATAACTTCCTTGTGGCATCACCAATTTCATTCCGTTGCATAATACGTACTGGTGTGAAGTTTCGACCCTTTATTGATGTTCTCGCTGTATTATAGAAAGTGTGTGTGTAATTTCTTAGCCAACGGATAGCGATTCTGTTTTCTATATTTTTCTTGTGCCTTTAACAAAATGTTTATAGCGGTTAACTTCGTTTATAATGAAATACAAGGGCTGTTCAATAAAGTATGATCATAATATTTTTAAGGTCATAATTTTTCGCACTAAAATTCAACCTTATTATATTCTGTTAGCTTAATGTGAAACAAACACGCCGTGGTAGTTTCATTGTTGGTACTCCTGGTTCCCGCCTGTGAGAACCAGGCAAGTTCAGGCATGTTCAGTATCGCCTACCACTGCAATGGAGGTAACATGCAGTTAAAGTCGATGTTAGAGGAAGATCCGGAGTTTCTTTCAAACGTAATCACTATTGATGAAACTTGGCCACATCATTTTGATCCTGAGAGCAAACAGCAAAGCTAAGTGTGGAAATCTCCTTCATCACCAACTCCCAAAAAAGCAAAAGTGGTTACTTCTGCTGGGAACGTTATGGTCATCTCATTCTTTGATACTCATGGAGTGGTTTATCAGCATGTCGTACCTGCACACACATCAGTAACTGGACAATACTACAGGGATGTCCTGAAAACATTGCAAATCTATATCAGCCGTAAAAGACCACATCTCCGTGAAGCAGGCTGGATGCTGCACCACGATAATGCGCGGCCGCATATTGACAATGTTGTTGCTGAATATCTTGCAAAAATCAATGTTAAGTGCATCCCTCACCCTCCCTATAGTCCGGATTTAGCCCCATGTGACTTATTTCTATTCTCTAACTTGAAGAAACGCCTTCATGGGAGGCATTATCCATAATCAGAAGCAGTAGTGAAGGCTGTGGAGGCGAATTTGAAGGATCTCTCAAAAATGGTTTCCAGCATGTCTTAGAAGACTGGCAGAAACGCTGAGACAAGTGCATCGCATTCAGGGGAGACTATTTTGAGAAGGATCATCAAAATTATGAGGATGAGTAAAGGTACATTGTCAAAAAAATTGTGATATTCTTTATTGAACAGCCCTCATAGATATAAAAATAAGTTTTTATAAGAATAGTTTAAGTTTATACACAAAATAGCTGGTACAGGTAGTCGTGGGACATAATACATAGATGTTTTAATATTTGTGATTTCCTACGGTCAAGAGATTATCAAAGTCGAATAAGTAATTTTTATATTTCTCTCTGTTATTATATTATCATTATTAAGTATTACTAACATTATTGTTAAGTATTATTATTGTTATTGCTATTATAATTAATATAAAATTAGTAGCCCAGAGGTATAAACCAACACGCAGAGGAAGCTGTCACTCAATGGAGCAGAATTTGCAGACGTTCTTCTCTACTGTATTATGTAAATGTTTATCAGAGTACGCACCAGAAGCATCATTAATTTCGCATTAACAACCACTCGGCTATGCCACGAGTTGCATTTTCTAATCATCAACCCATGCACTCAGTGCATGTTACAGCTCGGCTGAAAGCTCACAGTAATTACATACAACATGACATAGGAGAGGGGGGGGGGGTTCCTAAACATGTAATGTGAATACATTTACACGGGCCCCCCAGGACACCCTAACGACACTATAATGATCTGCTTTACCAAGAGGTACGCGGTCGTTCCCTCCTTCACTGAGACGGTTACGCGATTCGGCGATCATGCCCAGAGCGTCGTGGCGGGAATTGCTACATTTGCTCTAGATAGAGAAATGAGTGTATATAATGAATGAAATATGTTAAAGGAACATCTGATGTGTTTCACTCACATAACTGTTTTTAGTTTTTAACCAACTATCTTTTATTGTTATGAAGCTACTAACAAGAGAGCCAAAAGCCTCCGAACCGGTTCCTCGGTATTTTACCTTCCCCGTGCTCGGTGCTCGTCGTCTACTGCCGCTATCACAGAAAGCCCATAAGTAGCTTAGACACAAATATGTTCATCGGTGAACTTTTAAGTCCTCTCTCCGAAACTTGGAATCACAGTCATTAGAATAAAATATTACAGTATTAAGATATAGTTGGTCCTATTGTTGCCATTGAAATTATGTTGATCGCCATGAGATAAAATGAAAAAATAACCATATCCTGTTTCAGAAAACTGTATTTGTAAATTCAAAAGAATAACAGTATATCTGAAAACGTTAGCTCCAGAAAATACATTTATTTGCTTTATCGAGATATAAATTGTTTGGAAATTAATTGTTCTTTCTCACCAGCCGTGTGTAGGACGCACTATGAAAGGGTAGAGCCAGAATGAAAAATTCTTTGCCATAGCCGGGATTTGAACCACGGATCTTCTGGTTTCTGTCCAGCCGCTCTAACCATTTGAGCTACTATGGCCAACGTGCCAACATGGCATTAAATGCTCCAACTGACTCGTGTTTCTCCCTGTAAACCACTATGAGTTCTCATAAACACATGAGGCAACTACCTTAATAGCGACTTACTATGCTGTAAGTACTTTAAGGCCCGGGCTTTATAGTTCGGACCACTATTAGGTACAATTAATGGAAATTAATTGTTCTTTCACACCAGCCGTGTGTAGGACGCACTATGAAAGGGTATACTAAAATTTTCTGTCGCTTACGGTTCACTAGTTTTGCAAATCATTCTGAATGAAGTGTTCAGTGCTATCCATAGAAAATTCAAGACATACGTGTCATCTGTCATGAAAATAACTGAAACATATGGTATTTTAATCAAAATTGCTACAGCCATTTTTAAGAAAAATAAAAGTTTCCCAAAAATGTTCATATAAAGGTTAGTTTAGGGAGGAAGGATTTTTTTTAATTTTCATGTCGTATTTTTGGAAGATACTGAACTTATATACAGCACAACTCAAAAACGAAAACACACACAGACACACACCTCGACATAAAGTTTTTAGTGGAATACAATGGTAGCAGCCTTTATCTATTCAAGTAGGTAGAGAAACAAAAACAAGTTTTTATAGAATATAGTTTGTAACTTTAGCGTTATTTAATGTGCAAACTTGGGAGCCCTACTACGCTACAAATACCCTTATCTATCTCATTTTGAAAATTTAGGTTGCTACACATTGAAATGATCATATTTGAGTATCGGATGAGATTCACAGAAAGCCCTATAGGCCACCTAACCCACTTACTGCTCAGTATCTATCCAGTACAACACTCTCATCCGGAATCTTCTTCTCTTTAGCATTGATTCGACAGTTACTAAAATATTGCTGGATCAACCAATGCTTTAAGGAAATGCTTAGGATTACTTTACTAGATGATCCTTTGTTATTTGGTACTTGATTTTCAAGCTGTTCTCAAAGTGATTTCTAACAAATCACCTAAATAGTGGTGTTGCAGAACTTCAAACCTTCGAGCAAATGTTTTTACATATTGCTGTCACTTTCGCAACTTCATGACTTCAAGTTGTACTATGTTGGAAAGTGAAATTCCGCGCCTTTCTTGTACCATTGACAAACTCCGCATTGGGTAGCTGATTAAAAGAATGAAGAAATTACTAAATGAAACATTAAATCATTCGTTTGAAATCATTGATTAAAATCTGTTTCTTTATACTCTGTGATAGCGAATTATTTTAAGTGTTTTTTCCTTACATGATCTGTGGTAGTCTTGTGAAAGTGAAACATTGGGTCTCTAAGAAAAGAAGGGACTAACCAACCATCGATAATTATAATTTTTATAATAGTAATTTGAAACCAATTTTAACATTTTGGAGATGAAGCACAGTATTTTTTTCTTCTTTTTTCGTTGTCGATTCATACCTCGTCTTTAATTATAGTGGTTACATCGGTGGCATTTTACCTTTGTAAAGGTAAATGGAGATGTGTTAACTCACATACAGTTTTGGTTATGACCTTCGCACATAAATCTCACTGTCATTCATACTTCAACACGACAGAAAATAATTTCAACATCCCTATACGGAAATCGAACCCGGTATCCCTGTAGACTAGGGACTGACCAACAGAACCAACCTAGATGACTATTATTTTGCGCAGTGATACAGAATATCATCATGAACTTGATACAAAAGTGTAGTAGTGAAAAAGGGCGGGAAAAATGTATCAGAATGTCTATAAAAATAATTCACGCAGCTGTTTAAGAAAGTGGTGTCAAAAGTATTTACTCGGTAGCATAGATGGTAGCGTGTCTGCCTCATGTTGAAGAGGTCCCGAGTTCGAATCTCGGTCAGGGTGAGTTACCTGGTTAAGGTTTTTTTCCGGGGTTTCATTTATCCTGAAAGACGAATGTCGGAAAACTCTAAGCTCCATGGACCCCAGACTCATTGGAGCATCATTTCACACAATTTCATTCTTCGTCCGATATTACTAAATGTTGGAGGACGTAAATTAAAAAAAAAATTAAACACAGTATTTATATTTATAAATGGCACATGCAAATGTTTATCTTTTTATAGAGACTCTAAAGCAATTTCAAACTGAGTCGTTTATAAAGATCTACCAAATAGATAAGATTAAATAACGGTACAATGATTCAAAGGTTACGTTGAGAGGACAGCGTTTGTAGAAGACGGTAAAATGCTGTGTGTAGGGAGTGTATATTTTGTAGGATGTAGTAATTTGTAGTAATTTATTTCCTTTTACATCAACAAATGGAAACACAAAATCAAGATTACAATTATAAAATCCATACTGAAATATGCCATATATTCCTAAATCCTGAAAATCCTATCATGTTGCCCACCTTTGAATAGTAATTCAGTCCCCATACACCTAACCCTAGGTTTTTGTGTATTGGAGGCCCTCTGCTCCTTTTTACACTTTCTGCCATTTCATCTATCCCACTCTACATTTTTCTCTTAATTGTTCTTAGCCATCTCTCTTTAACTTTCCCTAAATAATTCCCTATATTTCTCCTGTTCTTTTCTCCTTTTACTGACAAAATTTTTCTAATTACTACTTCACCCCCCCCCCCCCAAATTGTCCCATTTACGTAGCCAAGCCTGCTCTCTCCTTATCTTTGTTTGACTACAATTTAATATACAATGGAAATCTGCATTCTCTTCTCCACACAATGTACATTTATCTAGCTCCCTCTCTTGACCTATACCTTTCAAGTTTCTCACTCCTGTTCTCGACCAAGCAAAACCTTCTCGCCATAACTTACTACATATATCTATATATCCTTCCCTCCCCCAGGTTGTTTTTATTTCTCTATATAATCTTAGTGAGCTTTTGTCCCTTGTATTGGCGAAAATATCTTGTCTGTCAATATCTTCTAATCTTTCCAGAAGCCTCTACACCCATACTCTGCATTTATCCAAGAATGACCCATACCTATCTGCTTCAACAAGTCATACATTTTATGTGCCCAAGACCCACCCCAATTACTTCTCTTTTGAATATGAAAACATTCTTTAATTATATTGCCATGTTCCAAGTTAGTGATTCTGTATAAATATTTCATTGCCCCTGACAAGATTTTAATTTTAGTAGAATGCCTGCCTAGTTCTAATTGTGCTGCCCCATTAGGTGATGCTATTGGTAATCCCAATATATATTTACAAAAGGATTTATGCACTCTATCAGTCTCTCTCCAAGCCTCATCTATTCCCCATACCTCTGATCCATGTAACATTCTATTTTCTACTACTGCCGTATAAATCCTCTCCAACCATTTGACATTTATATCTGGCAGTTTACTGTAGCATGATCTTATCACTCTCATGGCCATTTTACCTTTTGCCACAGACATCCTTTTTTGTTCTTTCCAGCTGCCATCTGAACTCAACCTTGTACCCAAAAAATCAAAATTCCTTACTACCTCTATTTCTCTTCTATTAAACTCCCATTTCTCATCCTTACGCAACCTGTATCCTTTTTTGAAGACCATAATCTTTGTTTTGTTTTCATTCACTTTCAAACCCCATTTATTGCAATAAGAATTGGCTGCCTTGATTGCTCTTCTCAGCCCTCCACTTGATATGGACTTAACTACTAGGTCATCTGCAAACAGTAGCCCCGGTATTTCTTTATTATTAATAACTGGTGAATGTACCCTACAACTTGATATCTCCTCTAAAATTCCATCGATATAAAGATTAAATAATACTGGACTAAGTTTACATCCCTGCCGTACTTCTGCCTTACTCCATACAGATTTAGTTACTTTGTTGCCTGGTAGTTGTAGGATGTAGTAGTGGACTTTAATTCCTATATACTTAATACTTTGAAATAAATATAAATTTCAGAATTATCTTAAACATCCAAAAATAGACGGAGGTATATTTTTAACAAATTTGATTTCTTATAAGTATGGCCAAAGTAACATGGAAAATATTTCCCTTTGTTCGACATTATATTAATTTTGTGTATAGGTATTGGCATTGAAATATTTTAATATTGTCTTCACTAACTATGCTATCAATTGGCAGGATCAAGCATCACCGTAAATGTGCGGAATTCATCAACAAACCAGCGCCTGATCAATGAGCATCCTGAGGAACGACTTTTGTGGGTACGGAATTTTCCTATGACGTTATAGTGCTGCCCATATTGTACTACTACAATTTCAGGTGGTATGAATGAATGAATTATTGTGCATATTCCAAAATTTTACAATTTAAAACTTTAGGCTACATTTATTTGTCTTTACCTTGTTGCTACCTTGGCTTACATGACACCCTGGTCTTCTGCTCTAGTAGGTAGCTCTTAACTTCCATGCCTCCTTGTTACTTGCTTAGCCCCTTACTTCCCCCCATCATCTTTTCTTATATTCTTTACATTTCTTGCCCATTTTCTTTTACTTTCTGTACGAACTAACCAATACTTCTTACCTTCTTTTCCTCCTTTCCTGTTAACATTTTTTTAGCTATTATCCTCTCCATTTTCCCTTTCAAACCTTTTTTCTCCATGTTGCAACCTCCTCGCATTCTGTTACATAGTGTTTTATGCCTCCTTTTTCACCACACACAAATCCCCCTGTCCCTACTTCTTATCCCTCTTAGGAATATTGTTCATGTTCTCATCCAAGCTAGCCCTTCTCTCTCTTGCCTGTTGCAGTAATCTACGTATGCTTCTCGTCCCCAATTTCTTTTTATTTGCTTGTAAGATTGTAACATTTCTATGCCTATGCAGAATATGTCAATGTCTGTAGCATATCAGCTTCAGCTTCAAACTCTATCCTTTATATATTATTACTAATTAATACAATTGATGACGTACTCTTATGCACTGACTGCTGTTTAGGCCTCTGATTTCTTTGCGGAAAACTTCAAAGAAAGCCAAAATATGACAGTTTATTAATGTTTCTTTAAAACTCGGAAAAGTTTCTGTAACTACCATATTTCGTAAAAGTTGAAGAAGGTAGAGGGGGGAGGGTTGACGTGTCTATTAACGCAGCTTTGAGGAAGAACGTCAATGAAAACACCTGTAGGAAAACAGTAGATGTCCACGTCGCTCGCGGACAAAAGAAGGCTCTTATGTGTGTGTGGCGTAATTCATTAGCTAAAATACCGGTCGCTTGGCTGGCGGCAAACTTCAAAGGTTTCGGCCGCCACACCTCACCTCATTTCGCCACGGTAACCTCCTCCTCCCCACAAAGCTCGAGGCGAGTACCCGCAACCATTTTCATTTTATTATAATGAGTATTAATCGATACGGCAACTGTAAATTAATGTAGGGGTCTCTACTGCCCTGTGGACATTATCTCCCATCTACTGAATGCGTGGGTTTCAATTACCATGCATTCTTTGCACGAGAATATCGTTTGTTTGTATGCTTCCAGTTCCAGGCCTACATTCGGCCCTACTCACCGTAATAAATTATCTTTCAAGAAGCAGGGCGTACTCATGGGGGGATATCTACTATAATCTGTCTCAAACCAGAACGATTTTGTTGTAAACATATGGGAGTGGAGAAGGAGAGAGACAGAGATACTAGTTCCGAGGTTACTGGTTCCCATTCTTCATAAATATTCCTCTACCAATTAGAAGCTAAAGTGTTCCCTTACATTATCTGCGGCTCTCAGACAATGAATAAAGTTATGGATTAGTAGCTGTTAGTAATTGATAAATACCAGGTGGCCCGACTGCCCCGTCTTTCACGTAAGCAGATATGCCTTCGTGCGTTAAAAGATTTGCAGAACGAAACAGGGCAGCTCCAGTTAAACGAACGATAGTGATGTGATCGGATTTGGTTCCGCTCCGAACGACAAGGGTAAGTTCCCAGTAGTAAGTCTGTGTAGTCCACTCACACAACTACCGTGCGTTTAACCGGAACTTCACCGTTGCAACTGTTTTAACGCAGTAAGGAATATCTACTTACGCGAAAGACGAGGCAGTTGAGCAGTCTGCTATGTCCAGATAGGTGCTTTCTCTATAAAATATGTCATACTTGCTTCAATACTCACATGTAAATACAAATTTCAAAGAGATTCACTGAAGTTTCAATATTTCAAACGTTAAGGAGCCCGTTCATGCTTATGACTTTTTTTCTCTCCCTTCCAGGGCTCACTGGTAGAAGCATAAAGGGCCTTTGTGGCCTATTGGGGTGTTCTGCCACGTTTAGGGAGCCCTATCTGTAAGTTTAGCTTTAACGGTGTAAACATGACGCACCACAAGATAAAACATTAATTTCTCTTGTCACATAAATTGCTCAGAATATATGGCAGTGCTGGCGATAATCCTAAGACAATACTCGGGCTCCTCAAACGTGGTAGAACACCCCAATAGGCTATAAAGGCCCTTTATGCCTTTACCAGTGAGCCCTGGAAGGGAGAGAGAAAAAGTCGTAATCATGAACGGGCTCCTTAACGTTTCCATATAAACGCATTCGACTCTGTTCGAGCCTCTATCTCCAAGCTTCACTAATCACCAGCCATTTCCTCCCTGAAGAAACCCACTTGTAGGTGGGACCAGTCTCTGGACGACGCCAAAGAGAAAAACCTCTGTACAGCACACATCCACCGTCCAGCGGCAATTCCCCGTCCACTGGTCCTACAGTCGTCAAACAGTAACTTAAAGAAATAATGATTACAGCTAAATCATAATAATTCGCCTATTCTCTGGAAAAATTACGAAAAAATTCATGACTCAGAGTGAGTGCTCCTCGGCTATTGAACTCGGTATCTTTCGAATGCAAGTCATGTACGTCACTGCGAAGCCACCTCGTTCAGTTGTATGCAACACAACAAAATCTTAAGGGCATATACACTGCCTTATTTTTCACTGGTGGCGAACCGGCCGGCGTGAGATAGCTGCGTGTTGACAGTGCGTCTCACCGTTCCTGGCACCCGTCTTTCTCCGCGTCAGTACACGTTTGGCCGCTGTTAGTGCGGGTTCTTGTTCTCTTATTTGTGATCAAATTGTGAGAAGCTCTGTTATAATGTCCAGAAGTGTGTATACTTTAGCACGCTGCATAATCATGATGATTCCTACGTGCCAACAGAGTCTTGTAGAGAACTGACACGGCTATTTGTAGACTGATTTCCTGGTATCCCTGCACCACCTCACAGAGAGACAGTTCGTAAATTTGTAAAGAAATTTAGAGAAACTGGTTCTGTTCTTGATAAAAAAAAAAAAAAAAGCAAAAGAACTCGTCATGTGCTTGTAATGAAAAAATCGAAGAGATATGACAAAGAGTTCGAACGTAACCCGAGAAAATCTTTGAGTAGGTTATCACAGGAAACGGGTGTTTCATAATTCTCCGCCTGGAAAGCCGATAAACCTCTAAAATTAAAGCAATTTAAGATAACCGTAGGAACTGAAACCACGTGATACAGTGAGTAGAGTAAATTTCTGCATTTGGGTGGAAGGTAAAGTTAATCATGGCTCTATGCATCCAAAGTTTTTTTTATTTTTTTTCACAGACGAAGCATGGTTTTCGCTACTCGGTCATGTGCCGTCACAAAACAACAGATATTGGAGTGCAGAAAAACCCGATACTGGTGATTGGTGTGCTGTAAATGCATACCAAATTATGGGGTCTATATTCTTTGAAGAAATAGTTGACGGAAAGAAGTACAGGGATGACTAATCAAACCATTCCTGGAATATTTGTGACAGGGAGTACACAAAGGCATATTTTCAACAAGACTCTGCTATAGCACATACAGCTGATCTACAGTTGCAATTAGGGGAATTTTTTAAGAAATGGTCACCAGTAAAGGACTACAGTCACCGCGATCCTCAGACCTTAGGCTATGTGATTTTCATTTATGGAGAAAGTTAATTCACATACTTTGGGAGAACTGAACAACAATATCAGAAGACCAATTACCGCAATTTCAGAAGATGAATTAATGCATGTAAACAGAAATTTTCTTCGAAGGCGTGAGACATGCACGGCAGCGCAAGGACATAATTTCCAACACCTTCTGTGACAAAGGTATGCTATATTGTGTTTATAATTTACATGATTCACCTAAGCGCTAGAATCTCAAACGCGCCAGCAGCGTGTCTGCTGCGGCGGCAGCGTGCCTTGTGTTGCAGGACTAACCACCCGCCGGCCGGCCACCAGTGAAAAATAATGCACTATACTTGCACGTTAAAATACGCTTACGTTTTTTGGGCAACTTGCGTTTCTCTATGAGGTCAACCTGCATGTATTCATTATGACATGGAGAGAGCACGGCTTCAAAGCAATTAAGTTACTAAGTATTGTCACCAATCGCATTATTTAGTTGAAGCCGCGCAAAGCCGGAGCTACGCGTCGGCAGAGACAGAGTGGCGCGCAGCGCTAAACGCTTGCTGAGAGAGAGAGCAACAGAGGGAGAAAGACAGAGAGATGTCGGGATAGTTCTCTCCTTGTCTCCCTGCGCCGCGGAAGGCCTTGATACGTCAAGTTTCGGAAACAATGGTAGAGATATAAAAGCCGCGGTGTAAGAGTTGCCAGACGGTCTGGATAGCATACCTTCAGCGTGCACAGAATAGAGGACTCCGATCCATCTATTCTGTGGAACGTTCTTTCCCCGTGAGGTTGCTTCTCGAAGCTTCTCTTCTCCCATACGTGGAGGATGAAATTAGGTGCCGGGCGACAAAATTCTACGCTCAAATTCCAGCTCACAGAAGTGCCCTGGTTCAGTCTCTAGGAGACTACGACGCTACGAGGCTTTACCGGTTACCCCGTATGGCATGCGGGCACCCGAGGTAACTAAGGAGTTAATCCATACAGCAGCATAAGCTGAATTTCAAAATCTCCAAATGAGCTGTTTGGCTACAAAATTTTTCCCACTTTATAGTAAAATAAAACACCAGGGTATAAACAAAAAAGCTGTTTGGCATCCTGTACAAAATTAAAGAGGAGCAAACAGCTACCTCAAAAATGTATTCAATAAAATAATCCCACATCATCCTGTGACCATCTAAATAATCAACCTGCGGTCAGACCCAAAACCTGGGTGGGTACGCAGCAAAAAAACTTCTGGCTGTTAACAGCCTGTCAGTATTCGACTTGGACTTGCCAGACAGTTGCAGTTGTGGAGTGTGTGAGTCGTTAAGGGTATGTATGACTGAAATTTCATGAAAATCGTGAAAATAACGACTTTTTTATTTTAATTCTATAAAATAATTTAGACATTCCCGAATGTGAAAAACGCATAATTTGCCTCCGAACGCCATTTTTAAATGCTTATTTAAATGTCGGTGGCCTTTAAACTCTGTCAGAGTCACGCCCTCTTTTGCCTACATCCACATTCTTTGTCTGTTTTCCGTTCTTAAATTTTCAATTCAAGAAAAGAAAAATAAGGCTTTCAGACAAAATAGTTCCTAAAATGTTGCCAATATATCAGAGGCTGGCTTCTACAACATTACTAGAGAGGTGCAAAACAGGAAAAATACAGAATGCCAATGAATCTTTGCATCATGTCATATGGAATAAGTGCCCAACGGAAGTTTTCATATCAAAACAAAAATTGGATCTTGCTGTTATTAAAAGTATCAGTGAGTTTAACATGGGTAGTCTTAAGTCATTGGAGCTGCAGCGAAATATCAGAGGTGAAAGTGTAGTAGACTCAGCAAGGAAAACTTCAGTGCAGCGAGATCAGACTCGTATCCTGCAAAGCAAGAAGCGAAGTTGTGCAGAATAAAAGCAACATCTAAAGAAGAAAAAGGTGGGAAAAGCAGCAACAGAGGAGAGGAAAAAGAAATCTGAGGGTCCAACCTATCAGCGTGGTGGATTTTAATGTGAGCTATGCAATCAAATCTTTAATCGCTTTTTTTCAATGTTCATATTTTCAGCATTTTTCTTCCTGTAAAATGCTCCTTGCGAATCAGTTTTTGTACTACATTCATGAAATTTCATACACAGGTTCAGAATATCATGAGGAATGGAAATTGCCCTAGGTTTTATTGTGAAATGTATATAAGCATATATTTTTAATTTTCAAACACAAAACTTACAGTTTTTTAGACAAAAAAAAGAATATTTGTAAATTAAAAAAATTTTGTGACCTAAACTAAAGGAGACACAGAAAAACCCAGAGCAATTTGAAAACGTATGTGTATTATGAACATAGGGTTAAAATATTAGACCAAAATTCAAAATATTTTGTCGCAAGGGACTTTTTTAGAGACGTAACAAAAAATTTATCATAATTTCTAAACTGCTGGAGAAAAATGGTTTAAATTTAGGTTTAACATGTTTACATTATACTACACCTATGGTGTAAATTTGAAAAAGCTAGCATTATTAGTTCAGAATTTGAAAATTTCAGTCATACATACCCTTAACGGAGTTGCGAATTGAGAACTGTTAATTGTGTATGCGGCTGTTTTAGGTGTACCGCAAGTGAATTCTTTTGTTTGTTTACGTGTGGTGAAGCAACGAGAGACTGTGTTGGTGTATGATACGTTATTTTAGAGCCTGTAAGGGGTGTACAAAGTGTCTCTTCTACTGAATAAAGAACATTTTGAAGTTCTGCAAACCAGACTTTTATTTCTATGAACCCACAAAGCCACAGTATAGTTATGTGCTTCTGTATCACAAATGAATTAAAAAAGAAATAACTGAATCTTAGGCAAAAATACACTTTTCGTCTTTGGTAATGCAAGCCAAAGTTTGTGATGTTTTATTTGTGGATATAATGAATCACTTTAGAAATGTTTATGGTGTGACCATTTTCTTTATACTTGTATACGGTTTATTCCCGAGGATGGCATTTCGGGAAGGTTAACAATATGCCTAATCCTCTTTGCCTAACTGGTTTAATCTATGTTTGTTCCTGCCATTAATAATTTCTCCTTGTCTTGCATTCACTCTGCAGAAGCTATAAAACGTGCACGCAATGAATATACTTGTTTTTCAAACTACTACTGCCTTTTCCTGGACCCGGTTTCTAAGGATCTCCAAATAATTCCAGTTTGCCGTTTTTGGAATAATAAAATTAATTAAAATTACCTGCTGGTTTATTCACTGCAGACTGCTGTAGGTCTTGGGACCAGAAACTGACCATATAAACCTTGATATATTTACATTCTAACGAAGGCTGACTGCAGTGTTATTATGCGAGGGTTGCTTTCCTTTTTCGTTTCTCTCTTTATAGGTAGTTGTAACATTAAGAATTTACTTATGGAGAATCATTATCGTATTCTTTAATTCGGTTGCTATGGTCACAATCTCAGTGGTGCTATCCGACTCTAAAAGCTGCAGAAGGTATAGATCCCTCCTTTAGGCCAGAAATAGGTCACTATGTTTATTTTAAACATAGATAGAATTATTGAGATGCGCATCTCAACAGCCTTCGACCTCAAATACAGCTTACCCTGGAAGTGGAGAAGGATGGAACTCTTCCATTCCTGGACATTCTTGTTTCAAAAAACAGCAACGGTACACTGGAGCATGCTGTGTATCGCAAGCCTACATACACCGATCTCTATCTAAACGCTCATAGTTTCCATCATAAGTCTCAACGACTGGGAGTTCTCAATACACTGGCCTACAGAGCTTTGTCTATCTCTGATCCCAGCCACTTAAAACAAGAATTACAGCACCTGAGACTCACTTTCCGTCAAAACGGCTACTCCGAGTATGACGTTGAAGCCTCGATCACCAAAGCTAGGAAAGGCAAACCTGTAGCCTATCGCTACAGCCTGCATCCCGTTTACCGGCAATCTATCCGACAAAATCAGTAGAATTCTCGCCAAGTACAACGTCAGGACCATCCACAAGCCCCCTCCGAAGATTAAACATCTGTTGAGACCAGTGAAAGACAAACTGGACTTCCAAGTTCCGGGAGTGTACCGCATTCCCTGTGAATGTGGGACACCGTATATAGGACAAACCGGAAGGACCATCGCTACTAGAATAATCGAACATGAACGAAGCATTCGTTTAATGCAGCCTGAGAAGTCTGGGCTGGCAGAGCATTGTTTTGATAACGACCACAGAGACAATTTTCGGGAGAAGACCATCTTGGCAATATGCAACAGTTACTGGGAGCGGAGAGTTAAGGAGGCTTTGGCGATTTCCTCTGAAAGGAGCACGCTTAATCGTGATGCTAGATTTCAGTTCAGCTCCTCTTGGAAACCGGCCTTAAAAATGGAAATCCATCGAATTAAGGAGCAAAGATCAATACAGTTTGATAATCAAGTTAAGTAGTTACGTTTCTTTGACACAATTTTCTATACTCACGCCATCTCCTGACCTGGCATTTAAATGACTGAAAACAGTCTTTTGTTCAGTAATGCGAATTTTGATAGTGTTTTGTCTTTGTTTATATTTGTGTTATATCCAGTATTTCATTTATGGTTATAACGTTTTATAAATATCCTGATAATGGGAGAGATGTACGCTCCCGAAACGTTGATATCTAATCATCTTTTCACCTGGCTGGCTGCCCGAGAAGAGTTTGAGCGCATTCGTCGCCAGGAAAGCTTCAGGTCATATTTTAAACAGACTGTTATTAAAGTCTTGGAACAGCTTGGAGATATGTGTGATTATATTCTACCTTCCATTTCCATATCATTCTTTTATTAATCACCAAAATAACAATGATGTCACCTTTTTGAGTTCGTGCATGATGAAGATCGAATCATGCGAACCGAGCTTTCTCTGACTGATGGATTGACCGAGGTGGACCTGTGGCTGGGCCTCCACGGTCGGCTGGTCTGAATCCTCCTCAGTTTTACTTTTGGTACGTGTACAGATATATATTGAACCTGTCTCTGACTTGCAGGTTTTGGAGCAAATGCTGGTCTGTGAAATGGCTCTGGAATCTTTGAGAGTGCCTATCAAATCCATGTTTAGTAGTGCGTTCTTGTATAGGCAATTATGGCCAGCGTTTGGACATCTGCTCTGCAGGAGATGAAGAGAATGCTGTAAGTTTGTTGCATTTATCATGCTATACATGGAAAGAGTGAATAACATATATTGGAAGTACGTATTTACCGTGTCCTTCTAAGCAGGTTAGCTTGATGGAGCAGGAGAAATAATGTGAAAATATCACTTTAAATATAATTTGTATATAAACTGTCACTAATGACACTTAAACTTTTAAATTATAATATATTCATGTATCATAAAGAGGATGATTTGCCCATCTCTATTAATGTATTGCCGTCCCTTCTACGAAACTGTTGTTACGTTTCCTTTAAGAATTGATTCAGATGCATTTCTTTATTAATGCTACAGTTCAATTCATTTCAAACTCCCATCAATATAATAAGTCTTATCTCTTCGTATTTCCATATACCCCAAGTAGTAATAATCTCTGAGAAAGGGGTGAGAGTTACATGAGAAAATGAAGATTCCAATCAAACTCTTACTGCTTGGCTCTCTGTGTCCTGTGGCAGAGTATTGTTGGAAAGTTATATACTTATTGTGAAAAAAAAAAAGATGAACAAGGAAGCTGTAAAATTAAATGCATATACTTATGTTTATTGTATTCTCAAACTAGGGAAGGATATACATTTCGGCACGATTAGAAGAAATAATCCTTTATCATTAGACACACCGAGCTGGATGACTCAAGCGGTTTCTTCTATGGTCCGCATGCGGGAGGTCCGGGTTCGATTTCCAAGGCCGACCTATGAGGTGTATTTTTTGGTAGGGGGTTTCCCGACAGTCTAAAGCTGGGTGGATCAATTACATCTCACGAAATTCTTGTCCCTCAATTTTATCTCCATTTCAGTTCACATTATCTCTTATATGGTGGTCACTTTTAGAGTAGAAGTGTCGGTGGGTGTTTCGGCGTTGCATGGCAGGATGATATGCTTTTAGTAAAACTTCCTCCTCCCGGTCTGGTGGAGCTATTTCCGGACCGCAGTCGGATGGCATACCGGTTGTTCTGGCCTGCCGAGGAGTTTCCAACTGACAAAGGGTAGGGACCCTGCCCTATGCACTTTCATGGCTCCTTGAGACGGCTCCCTCTGTCTCCTCCTGAAGGTGCCCCACTTGGAGAATAGCTACAATAGACTAAGTTTGGACCTTCGATTCCAATCCCCTCCAGTTCAGTCCAGTCATTAGACAACATCGTTGCAATAGATTGTGTCTGAGTTCATGCATTACAAATGTCTAAATAATACAGGTTTAGCGCAAATGGCCTTTTGGACTTTGAACACGTGAAACTTGTTTTTAATACAACTTATAAATATGAAACTGCTACAAATGGAATATGTAATATAGGGGAACATATTAGAATTGAAATATTTCTGATTATTACAGGATGATGCATCAATTTATATAAACTGAAATACACTACGTGCCATACCACATTGAACTGGAGTTTTTCCTTAATTTTAATATACGAAAGGAAGATCTTCTTGTTTCTTTGAAGTCATTGGACTTTCTTATTCTTACATTTCTTTTAGGCACCAAGACTAGGGCGACTGTTCAAACATTGACGTTGAAAGCAACCCAATTATCATTTTGGATTCAAATTATTTCAATTTGTGAGAAGTATTTCATCCCAGACATTTATTTTTGCGGATTTTTTCAATTTTACAGCAGTTGTAAACATATTTCATTAAATATTTCCTTCTAGGTATAATGAGAATACGAAAATACAACAGCTTAAGTGACTGTCAATTATTTTATAGCTGGTGGCTAAGTGATCGCTTCATTACATTTTCTTTGGATGACGAGAAGATTAAAAATCAATTAACAAGTTTCCATTAGAGAAAATTAGAGCTAAAATCCAAACCAATAATAAGGAGTGTATAAGAAATGGTTAACTCCACAAACAAATGACGTAAACGATGTCCTTTCACGAGGTCTACATTTTCGTGCACTAAGTTTCTGAACATTAATATGAATCTGTTGTTTAACTTATTGCTTTAGAGTTATACTCTTCACACACACACACACACACACACACACACACACACACACACACACACACACACACACACACACACACACACACACACACACACACACATTCGCAGAGTTTTTCTCTTTTAACCAGCAGATGAAGTAAAAATACCTTTAAAATGTAAATATTGTGCCTACGACGACTATATGGCAAATTAAAGCGAAAGTTCTAGTTAATAAAACTGACAAAGAACTTAAAAAGATCACTTTTAGGGCAATTTTCACTACATTTTAATCTCTTCTTAGTGCACTTACAATTTCAGGTTTGTTCTAGAATCTAAATGACTGCGAATGAATAAGCGGAAAATTCGCTAGCACAAGAAAACAATCCCACTGGTAGCGCACAAGATCGTCTTTTGTTACCTAATGCTGAGAGTAGTAGCAAAGCAAGAAGTCTGTTACTGCCACGGGAAGTTTATTCAGATGTAAAAGCCAAGGATATAGCCTCATAACACGGCAGTCAAATGCTCCAATAACAACGAGAAAATAGGGAATAGAATAACGTTCCTATTAAGCGACAGGGGGAAGGGATAAAAAAACACCAAAGGCTTTTACCTTAACGGAGAGGAAGCTCTCGGTGCAAAACAGGCGTAAGTCTATTACGTTACTTGGATGGGGCAAATGATTCATTTGTTTTATCGAAAGGTCTTTAAAATGTATGCATAAGATGGCTCACAAACATGCTGAGGTTAGGCTAAAACTGATAATTTTCCTATGACACGAATATTTTGGAGACAAATTTCTATTCCAGTTTTTATTATCTATATAAAGAATTTAACATAGTCGCAAGTTTACCTGCACAAGGAGGGTGCATTTAGTCCTTTATGGACAACACTATTTCCGTGATTTCCCTCAGTCAACAATAAATGCTTAATTACTTACTCTTCACAGCGACCCATAGCTCTAACACAGAAAAACTAAACAAAAATAAAACAGATATTATAAGAGGATGATACATGAAATGAAGATGGAGCTCCGGTAGAATGAGATAGCGGGGGAAACCGGAAATCCCGGAGAAAACCCACCCCAGCGCCGTGTTGTCCACTACAAATCTCACATGCGGACGCCTGGGATCGAACCATAGTGAAAGTCAAACGCTCTAACCGCTCGGCCAGGGCGCGGCCTATTACTGTCTCTGAAGAAGCACTTGACATAGTGAGTGAAACATCAGTAGGTACTAGTTAAAAGACACATTACGAGGGCATTCGCCGTAGAAGCCTTCACACTTGTACGTCGAATTATATGTATGTACAATGTTCATTACAGTTGACTATATTTTCTTTCCTGTATGACATATTTAAAACAGTCTTTTGCAAATGTCTCCATGAGTTTCCAAAATCTACAATTTTTATAGCTTATTAGTTTTCAATTAAAGTTAATATACTGCATCTATGTAGATAGCTAAAATGTGTATTAGTCTTTGATATAAAGAGACCATGAGAATGAGAAAGACAAAGCGAGCAAGGGTTTTTTTAATTTTTTTTTTTTTAATTTACCTCCTCCAATATTTAGTCATATCGGACGATAAATGAAATGGGTGAAGTGATGCTCCAATGAGTCTGGGGTCCATGGAGCTTAGAGTTACCCAACATTCGTCTTTAAGCATAAGGGAAAACCACGGAAAAACCTTATCCAGGTAACTCACCGAGATTCGAACTCGGGACCTCTTGAACGTGAGGCAGACACGCAGCCATCTACGCTACCGAGGCGGGCAAGTGAGCAAGTGTGTGTGTGTGTGTGTGTGTGTGTGTGTGTGTGTGTGTGTGTGTGCGCGCGCGCGTGCGTATGTGTGTATTTATCGGTGTTTATATTTATCTAAGTTTGAAGCAGAACTTTGTAGTCCGATATATAGGATGTCCCACTCAACATTTTCACTACGAAATATCAAAAACAATAGAGTGTAGAAAAACAAAAATCACAGGTACAAAATCAGGCGAAGGGCTCAATTAAGTAAATAACATAGGTCATCCAGAAACTTAAGCAAACATGGGTTTCAGTAAATGCTTACGTGTTTTTTTTTTTTCTTTTAGTGAGATCTCTATATTATTTATGATGTAATTGATAAAAATAGAATGGCGTGGTTGCATCGCGATAGGTCAATTATATCTCGAGAAACAGCAATTTGGAGTTAATATTTGAGATATGAGATGCGCAAAAGCTGCATATTGTGGGGTGTTCACACAGATGTGATTGGCGTACTGCGAAGCCACAAAAGCTGTTTTCATTGTTTACACTGTGATTAAATGGGGTGGGAAAAAATTTTCGGTCACCAAAAACATGGAAAGTAACGGTTCTTTTCTTTCGTGTTTTGTTTAACTATACTGGAACTTGCAATACGCACTAGTTACTGTAATACAGTGCGATCCATATAAACCTGAACCATTTCAATAAGCCATAAATTTTGAACTAATAATAGGACACAAGTGAAACTTTGGGAGAATATAATACACAATTAGGAGATTACATTACACTATTTATATCTCAGAGAAAATGTTGGAAGTGTCCTCCATCAGCATCTATACATGTTTGCACTCTTCTCACCATATTCTCTGAAGTTTTACGGAGAGTATCCTCGCCAATGTTACTTATTTCGGTTTGAATGGATTCCTTGACATCATCAATTGTCCGTGGCCTATTCTTGTACACTCTATTTTTAGATACCCCTATGTAACAGTAGTTTCGAGTTATATTTAGAAAAGTTATGAAAAGTTTATGAATTTATAAAAAAATATGATTATGTAAATCTACGTAGTAATAATTGTATGACGTAATGTTGTGACGTGGAATCAAATCGGCCAATCACAAAATTAAGAGAGGAGTAACGATAGTTACGAAAAATCAATAATCTTAGGATAGAGAGATGTTTTGTAATAGTGAGTATGATGAATAGTGGTGCAAGATCAAGAACATTTAAGTAATAATTTGAATCTGTTTAAATATAACAAAGTAAGAATTTATCGATATGTTGGAAGTGACTGGGAAAGGAAGTTCAAGTAAAGTATAATCTAAATAATACAATTTAATAGTTACAAAATTTGACTTCTCCGGAACTTTATTCCGAACCACGCCTGAAACCAAGATTCTCATGACTCTTATGCAATCAAGCACAATCATCAAGAAACAAATCAAAATACAACGAATTTGTTATTTCTGGCTTCTCGACGTGGATCTTCGAAAAGTCAACGTGCATCCCATCTCAAATATAGAAATCCCGTACCAAATTGCACCCGAACGTGTGGCTGATTAAAATGGAGACAAATTAACGACGAATAGTCCCAAATTCCTGTTCCACCTACAAGAGAAAAAAAAATCCGTTGAGGTTAGGACAGGGAATCTGGTGGGCGACAGATCTTTTGAAATTATTCGATTAGCAAAAAAACTGGTTACAAGTTCCATGGTGTCATTAGAGGTATAGCACGTTGCTCCATCTTGCAGGAAATAACCTCTCAATTCGATATCATCCAGCTGCTCCACAAATGTCTTGAAGATACCCATATAAACTTCAGTGTCTACAGTCGTATCAAAGAAAATGGGACCAACGATCCATAGATGCTGGTGGAGGAACTTCCAACATTTTCTCTGAGATTCAATTCATGCCAGAGGATCTGCTTCCATTAGTCCTGGACCCGAGTGTAATGTAGTCTCCCAATGGTTTATTATATTCTCCCAAAGTTTCACGTGTGCCCTATTGTTGGTTCAAATGGCCTATTGAAATGGTCTAGGTTTATACGGATCGTACTGTCGCGAACCCGATCGCTTGGCACACAAAGGAACTGATAGGTTTCACGTAGATAACGAGCTTGCATAAGCAGATAACCATAGCGCTTGAGATAAAATACTTACCGAAACAAACAAAGATAAATGGAACTTTCTGGTAATATCTTGATTATTCGGTTTCTTTATTTTTCTGGAAGAGTCTCGAATTACGAATTAGGTATTTAAGTACGAGACGGCTCGCAAAGCGAGAGTTGTAAAAGTACAATAGTTGTGAAACAGTTGTGAAACGAGACAGCTGGAAGTGTTATCTACTTTCACTGTTATTGTCATCGACCTTGGTAGACTGATGCTGTACGTAACGTAATGCTGCTGTAATCTATAAGAGTATTTCTACGAAAATAAAGGAGATTTTTAATTTCTGCCACTCGGTCTTTTAATTCTACGAACCCACAAAGTCACAGTACTATATTTTTGTTTTAATTTGCGTCCTCCTACGTTGTCATATCGGACTATGAATGAAATGGGTGAAATGATACTGAAATGAGGCCAGGTTCCCCGTAAAAACCTTAGGCAACTAATTCGCCCTGATCAATATAACAAATTGAATGTCGCCGTAAATATGATCATGGATATAACAAGAGAATAATACAGGTTAAAGTTGTACGACATGATTATTTAAATACATATTACTTAATATAGTTATTACATTAAAATTTAAGTGGTCATTTTATTACATTTATGAACTGCCGTGGTGTTCAGTATCTCATTCTGTATTGGGTGTGAAAGACCTCTTTATTTTGGTCACAAGCATCTTTATCAGCCTTGAAGTTCTTTTATATGCTGTAAATATACACCAAGGAAGCACCAGCTTTACTTCTCTTCTGAAGGAAGCTATATTAAGGATTTCTACGCCCGAAAAATTAATCGCCTGCCGCCGGGTTTAAAATCCGCGACCTCATGAACCAGAGGCTAACATGTTACTTACTCCTAGACTATGGAAGACATCGAAATATTGCAGGTGGTGAAGTGATCACATAAACACATAAACTGCTTGTCTTCAGGGGGAGGGCGTGGGAACTGTATCTTCGGTTTGCTATCAGATTTCCCGCAGCGGTACATAATTCATATTCGAAAACATGACCATTTGTGCAAGCCGCGCCACACTTGTTGGTGTTTCTTGTGTTACTGCTGCACATGCAGTGGTAACATAGTCTCTCATGTTGTTGGAACCTGCTGATACACCACATTTTTTCAAATATGCCCAGGGGGAAAGAATGTAATGGGTGATTATTAGAGCCTGGATTTCTAAGCGAAATTGTTATAAATGTTCCTTGTTTTTTCCTGAAATACGGAGTGTGCTTTATTTTAAGCTTTATAATTAAAGCAACTTATTTTATCCAAATTATGCAAACTTTTTAAGTAAGTTTTCACTCCTAACCCGCATTTTATCATTCAGACGGTTTAGGTATATCGTCTCGCTAAAATAGAAGCCAATAGTGACTTTTTGTGTTCGTAGAATTAAAAGTTCAATTTGCAGAAATTAAAATGTTCTTTATTTCCTAAGAAGTACATTTTGGTCAACCCTTACAGTAGCAGAATTACCTCCCATTCACAATTACAATCTTCCAGTTCGTCTGTCACACCCTCAAACAAAGAGTTCACTTTCAAAACACAGTTGAACGCGGACGATTCTCAACTTCCAATTCGACTCTGTTTACAACTCTGGTTATGAGTGTCCTCCAGCTAACCGCGGATTCCTTTTATACGACCATTCATGATTCCAAACGGTTGTGGAATGTTCTTTATCACTCAAAATGTCACTGGAAGTTTCCAGTTATCTATCTTTATCTGTTTCGGCAAGCCTTTTATCTCTACGCTACAGTATCTGTCCCTTCGTGTGCGTCAAGCCGCGCTGTCCTAATAATGGATTCGCGACGTGGGTCTTTTTGCCTCTAGCGTAAAAAATGTACCACCGCCGATTAGAGTTCAAAAAGTTCATGAAGTCCTTTCACCTGCTCAGCCAGTTTTAACTCGATGGGGTTCTTGGTTAAAGGCTGTCATACTACGCAGAACATTTCATTGAAGTAAAGGTCTTGTACTTCTTAGATGCAGAAGATACAAACAGCATTGCCATAACACAGGAATGTTTTGCTCTTATTGGCATCAAGATTAGACAGAGTACATCCATAACGGCTTCTCCAAAATGCCTGCTATTATAACATAGTTGGAAGCTCGAAATAATACTCTGGAGCATTCACTTTCTTTGGTAGATGAAATTTCAGTAACATTGTCTTCAGAGACTCGCAGTTGTTAAAACTGCCTTTCAGAAACTCAGTAAGGTATTAACGAAAAACCATGGTTACGAAAGAACGTGGAATATTTCCAAAAGCCTTTCTGGTACAGAAAATCGAAGGAGAATTCAGTCAGTTGACTCAACTGGAGAATTTAATGTCAGGACGGCACGTTGGCCATGGTAGCTCAAAGGTTAAGAGCGACTGGACGGAAACCAGGAGATCCGTGGTTCAAATCGCGGCCATGGCATTGAATTTTTCATGTTGACTCTATCCTATATACGGCTAGTGTGGAGAAATGATTAATTTCCATCAATTAACTAAAATAAATAAGAGTTAAATGATGAAGCCTGGGACTCAAGTACTTACAATAGTAAGTCGCCACAAGCAGTGTATCTCGGATGCGAGAGCCCCTAGTGGTATACCGGGGACATATATGAGTCAACTGGAGAATTTAATGTCAGGACGGCACGTTGGCCTTGGTAGCTCAAAGGTTAAGAGCGACTGGACGGAAACCAGGAGATCCGTGGTTCAAATCCCGGCCATGGCATTGAATTTTTCACGTTGACTCTATCCATCAAATATCTTAGCCTATATACGGCTAGTGTGGAGAAATGATTAATGTCCATCAATTAACTAAAATAATAAGAGTTAAATGATGAAGCCTGGAACTCAAGTACTTACAATAGTAAGTCGCCACAAGCAGTGTATCTCGGATGCGAGAGCCCCTAGTGGTCTACCGGGGAAATATATGAGTCAACTGGAGAATATAATGTCAGGACGGCACGTTGGCCTTGGTAGCTCAAAGGTTAAGAGCGACTGGACGGAAACCAGGACATCCGTGGTTCAAATCCCGGCCATGACATTGAATTTTTCACGTTGACTCTATCCATCAAATATCTTAGCCTATATACGGCTAGTGTGGAGAAATGATTAATTTCCATCAATTAACTAAAACTGTAGCATGCTTACGTAAGGTAAGAATTCTACGATACAATATGCTAATGATTAAATTTTTATTTTTATTTGCTTATTTTTTGTGCTTATTTGTTTCATTTTTCGCGCCTACATGCTTGTTTATTTCACCACAAAAACTGGGCTCTAGTGATTATCCTAGACTGCATGGAACTATGCATCCATTTGGGAATTGTTGGTTTAGTGGTTTTCCTGCCTCTATAGCATTCGTCATACTGATATCGCATTATTTGAGCTAAATTGAGTGGTTGCTCTTCCATTAGTATAGGTAAGATATAACCACTTGTACTTTTGCTCGCTAACTATACCCACAGTACATACCACAGCATACACTGATGTAAATGCTCTACCCGGTGCATGAACTAAAGCAATACCGGCTTCCCCACATGTCTTGTGGGTCATCCGGTAACCCTAAGGCCACCAGACCAGCCTTGACCAAATTTAACCACCCAAGTTCCTTGCCTGGACTTTCAAAATTTTTACAATTCTCCTTTTCCCAAATTATTTTCCTCCAGCGGTGCACGAGGGCCGTTGCACCCGACTGTGCAGCCGTTGAGGAGCTAAGCTACCTCCCTTCTAACCACTACCTGATTTTCACCCGCTATCCTGTAACACTCACATCCCCGCTACTTCGTGGTCAAGCCCTATCCTAGGTAGGTACACGAATTAACCCTCCACGAGCTGCTCCTCAGCCTGCCAACTGCGACGACGATGACGACGACCTGATGAATGAGACATCCGTTCTCTTGACTAATAATGAATATTGTGTAAGTTTACGTTCTCATTATTTGTAAACGAACTTCAGCCATCCCTTGCTGCAGGATTAGGATAAAACCTTACGAAGGCGAAGGCTACGTCAACCAGATTTGATCTATTGTGCCTATGCATCAAGTAGGTCATCCCCGAGAGAAAGTATGAGGTCAGAGGAGACAGAGGGAGGCCGACCCAAGGAGTCACGAGAGTGCAGAGAGCAGGGTTCATACTATTGACCAGTTAGAAGCTCCCGGTAGGCCAGTACGACTGGCATCCCACCCACCTTGTTTCTGAAACAGCCTGCCAGGCCGGTCTGGAGACGGAAGATCCTCCTACAGGGGGAAGAAATGTTCGCCTGATCCTGCCATGATCCCGCCACGCAGCGCCGAGACTCCTGCCAACACTTCTACCCTGAAAGAGATCACCAGATGAGAGATGATGTGAAATAATACTGGAGATGAAATGGACAGGAAATTTTGGGGATGTAATTAGCCTACCCAGCATTCGCCTGGCGGTCCGGGAAACCCCGAAAATAACATGGGTTAGTTAGGTCAGCCACGGGAAGCGAACCCGGAAGCGAATCGAGCCACACACGAAACCGCCCTGAGCCATCCAACTCGGTCTTCCTTGCTACAGAACTCACTGGGAGTATTGCCGACAAATTTGAAAGTCATTGTCGTGAACCCTTGATGTAGAGACAGGTTGGTAAAGTATGCCTGTGAAGAATGCACAGAACTTGTTCCCTCATTCCATTTGGCGAGAACTGGCATCACGGTTTATTGCA
>CM060953.1:39347784-39507784 GCA_030765055.1 Mantis religiosa
ATTGTACGGAAGGAACAATTTTTTCCAGTTGCAGCTATCATGTTTGCAACTATTTTATTCCATACAGTTGGATCTTCATATGGGTTGGTTGAAATTACCTCCCGCATCAATATTAGATCATCATTAATGGTAAAGCATAATATATCTTGGGTCATTTTGTAAGATAAATGCTAACCGTGAAGCCTCATTTTAAATGGCGAACTATAACGTGTCCGGTTATCGGTTATCTGTTTACAGTAAACGTGCGCATGTGTAGAACATCGCTCACGTGACACTAATGTTTACGGTAACTGCCAAGAATATGGGTAGCAACTTCCTATTTCTCGTAGCTGCAGCTTCTTTAAACACCTGACAATCGCTTTGGACACTGTATTCAACAACGACCCTTTTTTCGTAATTTACGTTCTCTAACATTGTCATATCAGACGATGAATAAAATGGGTGAAATGGTGCTCAAATGAGTTCAGGGTCTGTAGAGCTTAGAGTTACCAGATATTCGTCTTTCAGGATAAGGGAAAACCTGAAAAGAAAAGCATTATCCAGACTGTTTCCCTCATATGACGTCATCATATATTGACCGTGTTAAATTCGACCAATCAGATTCACGAATTCATACACAACAAGCGATAACTATTTTGTTATCAGACACGATAACAAAACATTCTGCATGTGTACGAACAGGCAAAGAATTATACATCTCACAGATCGTCGACTGTTAGCGCGACTTTCAAATGTCAAAATGGCTGAAAGGTTTGTATGCCATGTTTTGTGAGGTTAAGTTGCATTCATGTGCTAATGCAGGCCTATGTGATTTAGGGAATCAAATAACTTGTTTTATTGGTTTTATTTTTTCGTGAAATAGTCTAAAAATGCAACTCGTGGTTTTGAACTTCCCTAGATAAATTCCTTCCCGAATTCGTCGCTCGTGAACTTATTGGTAATTTCAAAACCACTCGTTCAAAATCACCCTGACCGAGATACAAACTCGGAACCTCTTGAACGTGAGGCAGATATGCTAAACAACGTAATTGAGAGTATGTCTGGCATTAATAAGAAGTGAGAATACTTTGCAGAAGAGCAGAGAAAGTCGTGTGAATGCATCAGATCACATAGAACTGTGTGACCAGCCCTTAGTGCAGTGAACTGGGCAGTACTGCGTTTCAAGTTGTGCCCGGACATGTCATTCATTACGACCAATTTCTCTAATAGCCCATGTTAACCCATGCCATGATGGTAGTCTACGACGGTTGCATTTTAAAAGCAACGTTACTAACGTAAGGACTGCAGTAGAGAGCTGCAGACTCTTAACTGCCAGCTGAATCATCCTCTGAATGGTAAACTTGTTTGTTAAGTGTCCAACTGTCAGCCAAGTACACTATATCTCACTTCTGACTGTAATTAATGCTCTACAACACAAGCAAGCAATTATAAACTGTCTCAAACTAGAACAAACCTGTTGTAAACATATGTAAGGAGACAAAGACACACTGACGGAACGCTCTTTGGCCTTTCTATGATATCGACAGACGGCAACAAGCGCCGAGGTCGCGGACAGACAAAACAACGCCCACCGGTTGGGATGTTTTTGGGTCTCTGTATATTACGTAATTTAACAACGTGCTATTCTGGCTGCTTTAGTATAAATTCATTTTGTAGTAATCCTCAATTAGTTATTTATACTTAAAAGCGAGATCTGCTCAGTCTCCATTCACTCATTCTAATTTGCATTCTTAGGGCCATTGGATTTTTTAAGCAGCTGATGTTTTCGTATTAAAGCTTTGGCAGCTGAGGTGGAATTTAATACAGTTATCTTTGCAAGTTTTTCTCATTATTTTCAACTAGAACGTCAGCATAAACAATGTTTTTACTTCATTATTTCCATTTTATATCCAGTTTTGTTAAGGGGGGATGTATGCAAATATTCAGGGTCTTGTATAAATAGCCATAACATTCAAAGTTTTCAAGTTAGAGAAGTGAAACTTAGTATACTTATTTAAGATAATGCAGTTAATATGTACAATTTTTCATAATTTTCCATGTTTATAACTAATGCTACATTTTTTGTATGCAGAGATATTTACAAACTTAAGCCCATTTTTTAAAAATTTCACATATGCTATCTTTCTGAAATTTGGTATGTTATTCTAAAATACACTAAAAATGAATTTGTTGGATTTAGATTTCTTATTGAAGCTGTATAGAATTTTAAAAAATATGTTAATCATATGCATACTTTAAAAACTAAAATAATTTCATATATTTTGTATCATCACATTCCATCTGGAGCTTAATCTTAAATTCTAGAACAAAAGAAATGTTCATTGTGGCATAAGAAAGCTGTGTGCTAAATTGCATCACTGTAGATGAAGTAGTTTGAGAGAAAAATGGGTTGAAGTTGTAGAAAATGCAAGTTACGGGGAAAGGGAATTAAAACTACAATAAGTATTATTCAGTTTGCCTTTTAATTTTAAGTCAGAATTTCCCATATCCATAGTCTGTATCCTCTTTCTGGTCTTCTTCAGCCTTTCTTTTTAAATTCCTCTTCTGTCTTGCTTCTTTCTGCATTAATTTCGTAGCTCTTTCTGCACCAGCGATGCGAATGTTGTCGATGCTCTGCAAAATTGTTTCCATAAACACACCAGGTTGATACCCTAACTGATGCATAACTTTCTTTCTGCCAACATTCCCATCATTAAACACTATTACAGCATCAAATGTAGCAATTTTGACCACTATGGAAGACACAAATGATGTTTTGGGACATCTTTTCCATATCAGACTGTTGAGGCTTTCATTTGGGTTTTGTGTCTCTCCATAGAGACATTTTTTAGCAAGTCTGGGTGTGCTAAGAATTGGTAGGTGGGCTTTATAGATTCCAAGACAGCTGATGGAAGACTATATGTTGCTACTATGTAACACTAGGACATTTAATTTTTTAAAGGTACATACAGACCACGTACAGTCATAATATTTTGGTGTTTGATAGCTAACACTATATACTACTTTACAAAACAATAAAAAAGTTAGAGTTTTTGTACATTTTCTCGTACGTCCCCCCTTAAGGACTTTGCTGATAATACCACGGGGTCATCTGATTGCGCGTATCTGATAACTCGGTCTTCGAAGAGTCTGCTCCAGTTATACCAACTGTGTGATTTTCATGGTAGGTTGAGAATGGATAACATCAGCAATAAATTTAATAGCGGTTAATAATGACATGAAAGCGAGTTGCAGAGGTTGAAGAATTTATCACAAAAAAAATTTAACTTTGGAAGTATTAACTCTTCTAACTTCTAATAAGTTCCCGTACTAATAATGAGAAGTGTAAATTGCGCGAGTCGATTAAGTTCTAAGCGAAAGGTTTACTCCCTTCGACCACAATTTATTTACAATCTGAGTGCGGTTTTAGGTACAAACACTTCTGTAAAGTTGTAAAACACGAAGAAAAAGACGCAAATTGTAGAAATACGCACTCAATCCCGCCTACTACCTGAACCCCACCAAAGTTTCTATATATAAACATCAAAGCTTACCGTTTGTCTATGAAACACTATTGATACCTTGTGCATTGCTAAACTCGAAGAATTTCATTCCAATTTGAGTATTCAATACTTCGGTACAACCTGAACGTTGAATTAATGTATTTCTTGAATTCACTATGCTGCTAATTACCTTAGCTCTACTGTTTCAATGCTGCACACTGCTTTTCATAATTCCTAGAGAAATTGTTAACTCTGGCTTCCTATATTATTCATTGATTTTTAGAACACAGAAATTACTGTCAACATTTATGTATCATTTTTATAAAATCATATTTAATTTCGGTATTAAAATGCAGTGTTACTAACGGGCAACAGTAATATGATAATTTTAACAGAAATTGTACAGAAATGTATATATATATATATATATATATATATATATATATATATAATTTTACGTCCTCCAACGTTAAGTCATATCGGACGATGAATGGAATGGGTGAAATGATGCTCAAATGAGTCCAGGGTCCTTCGAGATTAGAGTTAACCGACATTCGTCCCTCAGGATAAGGGAAAACTCCGGGGGGAAAAAACTTATCCAGGTAACTCGCTCTGACCGAGATTTGAACTCGGGATTTTTTGAACGTAAGGCAGACACGCTGCCATCTTCGCTACCGAGGCGGGCAAATGCTGGGTAGGTTAATTAAATCCCCGAATTTCCTGTCCCTCCATTTCATCTCCATTATAATTTCATATCATCTCTCATCTGGTGGTCTATTTCAGGGTAGAAGTGTCGGCGGGGGTCTCGGCGGTGCATCACCGGATGATATGCTCTGAGGAAAACTACTTCCTCCTCCGGTAGGTCGGTGCCGGTCTCCGCTCCTCTGCTGGGACCATTTCGTGACCGCCAGCCAGGGACCTTTGGGGCTCGGATCACCTGCCTTGGTACCATTAGAGCTCGGCTGCTGGGCTCGTTGTCGTCCTGCTGTGGGGGAGCAAGTTCGTTGTCCTGGCCTGTCGGGGAAAGTCTCTATCCAAATAAACTGTAGGAACCCTGCCCTCTGTACCGTCGTGGCTCCTTGAGTCGGCCGCCCTGTCTCCTTCGCCTCATCATTCCTCCTGGGGGTGCCCCACTTGGGGGCATAGACACAATGGACCCAGCATGGTGGCCCTCGTACCAAATCCCCTCCGTAATGAAATCCCAATCCCCCAATTAGTGAAGCACTGTAGTGAAGATAACCCTTAGCTAGAGATGTACCTGGAAATAAATTGTCCGAAGTTCAGAAAGTTGTAGAGACTCGCGGAGACAGTTTCTGAACACTAGAAAGGAAATTAATTTCTTTGGATTGAACAAAGTCAGTGTACAAATCTTGTTCCAGCTTAGAAATATTGGCGGAGAGGCCGGACTTTAATTAGTAAAGGAGAATGTAGTTATAAAATGTTCGTCTTTATCTTCGTGTTTTGCAGTTTTATGCAAGTATTTATTATAATAGATTATCGGCAGTCCGTGGCTCCTAAGGATCGCCCTCGGTCATCGTCAAGGTATCTTCCGCTTAGTATCTTTGGAACTCAAGTCAACTTACCCAGTATTATTATTATTATTATTATTATTATTATTATTATTATTATTATTATTATTATTATTATTATTATTATTATTATTATTATTATTATTATTATTATTATTATTATTATTATTATTATTATTATTATTATTATTATTATTATTATTATTATTATTATTATTATTATTATTATTATTATTATTATTATTATTATTATTATTATTATTATTATTATTATTATTATTATTATTATTATTATTATTATTATTATTATTATTATTATTATTATTATTATTATTATTATTATTATTATTATTATTATTATTATTATTATTATTATTATTATTATTATTATTATTATTATTATTATTATTATTATTATTATTATTATTATTATTATTATTATTATTATTATTATTATTATTATTATTATTATTATTATTATTATTATTATTATTATTATTATTATTGATGTTGTTATGCAAACATTTGCTTCTAAATCACTGAAGGAAATTGACGCGGAAGCGTCAAAGGTGACGTCAGGAACCTCTCTGCCGGACATCTTGCTATCGATTTTATTCATAAAATGAATAGCTTTAACAAGTAAAAGAACTTATTTATATATCTAGAGCTTTTTCAGGTAGTCAAAACACAAATCTGCTTATTGAAGTGAAACAAACGTACAAGTCAATGCAATGGGGTTTCAGCAAGAAGGTCTTCTACAAGTTCAATTACCTTTCCACTTTAACAAATCCGGTTATTCCACTTCAGGTCATTTCTTTGAATAGAACGTGTTCAGACAGACTTTCACCTTTTTCTTGGCCGGAATCGAAACCGTGACGCTTGGTTAAAAGCTTGAGCCACTGGCTCGTGTAAAACAAGACGGAAACCTGCCTGCATGTAAGTGATAGCTTCCCAAAAATGAACATAGATCTGATATCTCGGTATCATTGAGGTATAAGGTTTTTATGTACGAAAGAAACGTTGGTTTGCAAAAATTATGGGTAATTAAGAACCGCCAACAGGAAATGGATAGGATATGTAGCTCATAAATTGTCTGGTTTCTGAACCGCCATGGTTCATTTACGCGAATTAATGAAATATCCAGTAAATTAAACATTAGCATATTTTCTCCATTCTCTTTCATTTTTTATTCTGCCACATTTATGAATTAATTAATATTAACGTAAATTATATGTTCCTAGAAAACATTAACCCTGAAATATGACGACACTGATAATTTTTCAATTTAGATACACAGACTGAAGAAATATTTCATAATAATAATTTTATATTTTGTTTCGTCCGCAGTTTCAATATTTGCAGCTAGAAAAGCTGATTCTCAAAGTAGTTAACCTTTTTTTTCCAGCTTGATTTCTATGCAAACTGTAGTTTGTCAATTTTTTGCAGATTAAATCTGGGAATGGGCAGGAAGAATAAAATAGACTTCATTTATACAACTTGTTATTTACATATTTTATACAAATTATAATACATATTTTACTTAAACTAGTTGTATAAATTGCCTGGTACCGTTTTTTACATTGGGTAGCTCAGCCTATTTAGCTCCCAGGTCTTCTAGCATTGCTGCTTCCATCATCTACTCTAGCTTGCCCTCTGTCTCCCCTTGTCCCAGCACTTTTTCCTTTCCAATCTTTACTTTCCTCATCCATTTCTGTTTAGCTTTCCAAAGCAGGTTTCCCATATTTCTATTCATATCTCATTTTTCCTGCAGCCACTTCTATAGCTATCAATATACTTCGCAATTTTTCCCATTTCTCTTCCTATACTTCCTGTCTCCACACTGCTAACTTTTTGCATTATGTCAGAATATGAACTTTACTTTCTGTTTATCCACATAATTCACATATTCCTATCCTGCTACCTCTTAGTACCCTTAAGAACATCGATCCCGTTCTTATCCAAGCCATTCCTTCTCTTTATTTTCCTATAAAATTGTTTTTCTATTTCCTACACCTCGCCATATTTCTTGTCTTTTTGTATCCTCTATTCTGGTTCTCACTATTTTTCAAGAACTTTGTACATTCCTATTTTATAGTCTTCCCAGGCTCCTCTTTTCTATTTCTTCCACTGCTTTTTTCTGCCTCTAATCACCAACTCTTTCTGTATCCTAGTTTCTTTTGTTGACTCATACATACCTTTAGGATTTCATCATCTTTGAGAGAGAGCGAGGATATCTACGTATTCACCTTTACAAGGTGAAGACCGACCGCCCTCTCTAACCAGGGAGTTACCGAGCTGTCCCAAAAGGGCACCCGGCGCCTCCGTGGGGCTTTCCATAGGGCAAGACCTAGAGACTAACAAGCCCCCCATCTGGTCCGAAAACACAAGACGGGTGAAAGTGGATACGCCACTTACGCGCGCCAACCCCGCAGGAAAGACTACCAAATAGCCTCGGTAGGGCCACCTGGTGGCCTAGCACACCTTCTACTAGCTCTGTAGGCTAGTAAGCGGGAATACGGGAATATTTGGCTTCTCTCAACACCGTCCGGAGACTATCCGATCTCCCACGGGTATCGGGAACACTCTGCCCCCTCGAGTCCAACCCAATCCGAACAACACCCTTGCGGGAGGGGCTTGGCAGTTCGGCCCGAGGTTGCTCTAGTAACGTCAGAGGTACCACGAGTGCTAAGGGTCCGCAGCGCACGCACCATGGCAGCTGAAGGGGACGGATCCCCTCCCCCCTACGGGAGGTCAAGTATTTATACCAAAAGTTCAAGTTTCTTTCAATTATTATACCTTATTATATTAGGAATATATTTAAAATATTATTGGATGCTTTGTTTGACATTTCTGTTTGTATTTATTTACATAATTCATTAAGGTTTATTCGATTTTACATTTACCTACAAAGAATTCTCTACAGTTAAAATACATTGCTATTTGCAGTTCTGCTTTACATATTCCGTGACACATTTGCTTCTCACCTCTCTCCATTTACAGTTCGTTAGGGTAAACAATATTTCTGTCTCAGCATAAACACAATTAATTTCAGAAAATGCCAGCCTCTAGTTCACGAGGTTACGAGTTTCAAATCCGGCGGAGGGTGACGGAACTTTTCGGGCAAAAAATACCAATATTGCTTCCTTCGGAAGGTAAATAAAGCCAGTAGTCCCATGCTCTTAGACTTAAGGCACGTAAAAGAACTCAAACCTGATAAAGAGACCTATGAGAAAAATAAAGCGTCTTTCACTTCCGGTGTAGGATGGGACGCTTGAGAACTATAGCGTTTGAAGAACGTGCATTAATAAAATCAATTTATGGATATACCTTGCTTCAAAATATCAGTATCATTATGAAATTCATCATAAAAACAATATTTATCCAGATAATCTCTCTGAACTGAGTCAATTATTTCTTGAAGGTGTTTAAATTTTAGTTCTGAACTTAAAGAAACCTTACAGTTCTGTTGGCAATTTTATTTGCCTTCCGGTTTCCGACCAACATAATATATTCTTTATTCGGTTTTCTTGGTTAATTGTTCCCCACAGGAACAGAGATTGTAACCAAACTTTGACGTATCAGGCAAAATTATTTTAGCTACCACTTCGGAAGTTAAAAAAATACGGGATACATTCGAAATAATACGGGACAAGGTATCCGGACGAAAAATAAATGCCAAAATATGGGATTTTCCAAGAAATATAGGATAAAGGGAAGCTGCAGTTGCCAAACAAGCATACAAACATAAATTCCAGTTCTCATTTAAGATTACGAGGATGTAATTAGTGTAACATTTGAATGAATGCTGTTTCTTTTGTCTTCACTGATATATTTCTATCAATGCAATTTTATTAGCAATTAATATACCATTTTAGAGTATTAAAATGAGTGCTATCTCAACCTTGGTAAATCTATTCATCTCAGTTACTATCATGGCCAAAAATAATAATATTAATAATTCTTTTAACGTTAATTATACTGAGTATAGCAAGTTTTGTGACTGAAATACATAATATTTTTATATGTTTTAGATCGGATGTGCTCCCAATAACATTAATTGCAGCTAAAGGCATTAGGAGCATTTACGTTTAGACCACATGTGATAAAAAATATTTAAATATTGTTTTCCTTTAATTATTGCTTTAATTATCGATTAGGTAGTGTGATTAGGAAAAAACTGGCTTCAGAGAGATTTCTTTTGTGAATATTATTTTAAATTGCTTAGCTATTTTAGGTAAACTAAGGAATGTATAATAGTATTATTTTTAAAATCTCCTCAATCAGAGTCTGTTGACGTTTAATACATTATTACTTTTGTTCTACTTAAGCTGCACAGCAATATTTATTTTAAAATTCACCCCTGGGGAAAGCTATTGGATCCATTGCGACAAGGTTGGCGCACCTTTGAGTATATTATTGGTCCAGGCTCCCGTGTTGCAGCAGTATTGGTTTTCGAAACTTGATCTTGTAACTTTATATCTAACTCTGCTGAAACTTGATGCGGTTAGCGTCCTGTGGAAACATATGACGGTCGAACTCGTGCCCTAAAGGAAAGGAGAAAGTGTGAAAACGGTCGCCGCCCATACACGTGTAAATATTCTGTCGTAGAAACGTAGAATATCATCAAAACATAACGGATTTGTATAATTCAGGATTTTATAAAAATACGTACACAGTCCAGTAGGTATGAAATGACTATCACGCTCGTTATTTCACTCTAGCAATGAAGATTTCCTCAAACCAATAACGTAATGGACCTGTTACTGAAACAGAAAAGGTGTTTGTGTGTGTGAGTGTGAGTGTGTGTGTGTGTGTGTGTGTGTGTGTGTGTGTGTGTGTGTGTGTGTGTGTGTGTGCGCGCGCGCGCGTGTGTTTGTGTGTGTGATGAGGTTATCTTAGTATAACTACACCAAAGTTGCTAGTTCTTTCACCAATAAAAAGTGCCACTTTTCCCAACGAATTATATGAGGCAACTCCTAATTTAAATTCCTAAATGATTAAAAGACTAAAAATTATTTACTGGAATATCAAAACAAAGGAGTCAAAACACATAACTTGCAAAAGGGCTTTGAGTTTTCGCTGAGAATGCTATGAAAAAGAATTGCAAGTTCATAGAAATGCTCTGTAAAATTGTTCATTTCAAACAATGTACAGTGATGGCCTCAAGTTAGCAACTAAGAAAACAAAACTTAATCGGATATTCCTTATAAGGGTGGGTATTATAAATGTACCTGAAAATATTACTTCATTTGATTTTTGTTTTCAATTCCACAAATATGTAAAGCTTTAGCATTACAAACTCATACGAAGCATTGATCTAATTCTACAGACGAGAGAATTTTGTTACATGTTACTCTATATAAGGATTAGGTTTGTATCATCATCATCATCATCATCATCATCATCATCATCATCATCATCATCATCATCATCATCATCATCATCATCATCATCATCATCATCATCATCATCATCATCATCATCATCATCATGATCGTCGTCGTCATTATCATTATCATCATCATCATCATCATCAGCCCACCTCGGTAGCGTGGTGGTAGCATGTCTGCCTCACGTTCAAGAGGTCCCGAGTTCGAATCTCGGACAGGGTGAGTTACCTGGATAAGGTTTTTTGCGGGGTTTTCCCTTATCCTGAAAGCCGAATGTCGGGTAACTCTAAGCTCTATGGACCCGGGCTCATTTGTGTATCATTTCACTCATTCCATTCATCTTCCGATATGACAACATTGGAGGACGTAAATTACAAAAAAGAAAAATCATCATTGTTGTTTTTGTTATTATTATTATTATTATTATTATTATTATTATTATTATTATTATTATTATTATTATTATTATTATTATTATTATTATTATTATTATTATTATTATTATTATTATTATTATTATTATTATTATTATTATTATTATTATTATTATTATTATTATTATTATTATTATTATTATTATTATTATTATTATTATTATTATTATTATTATTATTATTATTATTATTATTATTATTATTATTATTATTATTATTATTATTATTATTATTATTATTATTATTATTATTATTATTATTATTATTATTATTATTATTATTATTATTATTATTATTATTATTATTATTATTATTATTATTATTATTATTATTATTATTATTATTATTATTATTATTATTCTTATTCTTATTCTTATTCTTATTATTATTATTATTATTATTATTATTATTATTATTATTATTATTATTATTATTATTATTATTATTATTATTATTATTATTATTATTATTATTAACATAATCATACATTCTCTAACATCTACCTATAGCTGGTAGAGGAAATAGCACGTGATATTCAAAAATTTGATATCGAAATTACAGTGGAAATGTATTTTTAGAGGTCCTCTGAATACAGAAAAGAATTTTTTAGAAAAAGTGGTCCACACACACATCCCAAAAGGATAAATAAATACATAATAAGCATGCTAAGTTTAACCAAAAAGAATGCGACTTGAAGACTTAAAAAATACCGAAAATACAGATCCTTGGAACTGATTTCTTAAAAATGACTAAAAGTTTTTGTTGTAAATACTATACTTGAGATATTTAGATTAATAATAAAATATGTATATTTTATTTTTTATGAAAGTAGTTTGTGAAGTTTTCTACATCCCCAAAGGGTTTTGATGATTTTGATAATTGGTAAACTATAAGAAATAGAAGTGCAGCCCCTGAAAAATACGCCATTAATTATAAAAATTGACATTTTGACAGCAGCTCTTTCCTAAACATTTGTTGGCATTGAATTTAATTTTTTAAAGTTCGTTTGTTTTTCGTGATATCACGGAATGAATTAGGAATTTTAAAGGCACCTATGGGACCCCCTTTTTAAATATTTGACTCCTGCTGCAGACGTATGTATTTCCTTTGTACTTAAATGTTTAATGTTTAATTGGATTTTGTAAGAATGGCTATATAAAAGTAAATTTAGTTGGTGGATTGGATGTTTAATGTTTAATTGGATTTTGTAAGAATGGCTATATAAAAGTAAATTTAGTTGGTGGATTGGATGTAAGAGACTAGTCTTTCTCTGTCTCTGTTCCCCCTAAGAGTCCAGGCTGCTAAAACTAAAATACAGAATTATTGCAACAACAAATATGTAAGTGTACTCACACGATGATGTCTATTCACTCTTGTAATACTATTTCTAAAAACGCTTATTCTATATACTGCAGTAAATCGAGCTAAACGTTTGTAGAAACTTAGATGGGAAGAATCGGAAAAATTCAATGCCATAGCCAGGATTTGAACCACGGATCTCCCACTCTCCGTGTGGTTGCTCTAAACCACTGAGCTACTATGACCACGACATGACATTAAATTCTCCAACTGACTCGTATGTTTCCCGGTAGACCACTAGGGGTTCTCATATGCTATGAGACAGGCACCTTTTGCGGCGACTTACTATGCTGTAAGTACCAAGTCCAGGCTTTAAAATTAAACCATTATTCGATTAATTGATGAAAATTAATCTTTCTTTTACACTAGCCGTGTGTAGGATAAGATTTCGATAGGTAGAGTCAAACTAAAAAAAGAAGAAATTGTTGAATTAGTTATTTTCATTCTCTTTGAATATCCAGGAGTTAAAAACATTGAATAATTTTAAAATATTAGTAAATGAACAAAGAAAATTTTGGAAATAGCTCATTCCACTAAAAAGTTTGGTATAATGTGTCTGTTTTAACAATATATACATTTTTGTGAAATAAGATTATGCAAATGGTTTCCAGAACGAAGACCATTTCTGAGGGCCTTTCCAGAAATTTAGTACAACATAAAATATCTTAAACATATGGTATTTTCATCAAAATAATCAGAGAGATTTTTAAGAAAAAAAATCAAAAATGTTCAATCTGAAGAATAGTTTGAAGTGGAGGAGGAGATTTTCTTGAAATCTTGGAAGATGCTATACTCAAATACCTGTTCACAGATATACATACAGACACAGCTTTGTATTTGTATAAAATGCTTTTGTTGAAATCTGGGTATACAAAAGAGATTGTGAAAAAATCAAGAGGTTGTTTAGATAACTTTTGACTGCTAAGTGCGGGGAATGCATTAAAGGAAATCGTATATAAAGACAAACCTATAATTAGAGGATTTTCTTGGCTGAAGGTTTGACGTATTGTTTCCTTCTTCAAATGCAAGCTGGAGTTTTCCACATCGATGCTTTTTCATTGCCTTGTAATGCAGCTGTGAAGGATATTGGTTAATTTCTTTGTTTTGCTTGCAACATTGCGACCAAAATGCGCGTTTCCTGTGTGAACCATGGCTGTAGCAACCGAATGAAATTATGAAAACTATAAAGTTAGCTAAAAATACTAAGGCCTTCAGGAATTTCCTCCATATAGATCCAATTCTAATGAAAGTGATTATAATTCTTTTTTCTCATGAAAAACATTTATAATTAAAAATTATATGCAGTAAACAGGAGTGCAGAAACAAATAAAAACTGCCAATATACATTGCTTCAAATTCTAAGTACTAGCCTGAAGATTAGTTAAAAAGCGCGTAATTAAACTATGGTACGAAGTTGGCTGATAAGTCCCAGGCTTCACAATAACAAATTTTAATTTTCTTCTTTATTTCTCAGTATAATCTCCAGAAAGGCTAACACATATGTCATATCGGTGTTCTAATTTAATTAAACCATCTCTGTAATGCGATTTATAATGGTCCTCAAATTAGTTGTATACCACATCAATGACCTCCTCATTGTAATGAAATCTTCGTCCTCCAAGGAATTTTTTCAGGTTCGGGAACAAGTGATAGTCGCTGTGTGCTAAATCTGGCGAATAGGGTGGATGTTCAAGCAATTCGAACTTTAATTCGGAATTTTTCCCACTGCATTGACTGAATGACGGGCCGGAGCATTGTCGAGAAGAAACAAGACCTTTCTGTTCCATTTATACCCAGTCTTTAACTTCAGTGGTCATATCGGCGGCCGTTCTCCTAAAAAATCTAAAAATTTACTTTAGCAATATGTAAATTGTTTTATAAAAGTTATTACTTGGATTAATTATTATTATTATTATTATTATTATTATTATTATTATTATTATTATTATTATTATTATTATTATTATTATTATTATTATTATTATTATTATTATTATTATTATTATTATTATTATTATTATTATTATTATTATTATTATTATTATTATTATTATTATTATTATTATTATTATTATTATTATTATTATTATTATTATTATTATTATTATTATTATTATTATTATTATTATTATTATTATTATTATTATTATTATTATTATTATTATTATTATTATTATTATTATTATTATTATTATTATTATTATTATTATTATTATTATTATTATTATTATTATTATTAAAGAGGAATTTTTCCCCCTTCAGAGCAAACAATAAATCTTTTACCAACTCAGATGGGTGTTCCCCGCAATTTTAGAACTGCTGCCTTGAAAGTAGGTAGTCATAAATCAAGGCCTCCTTCGAATGCTAGAGAAAAGTTGCACTAGAGAGAGTGCCATGTAGGAAACGATCGATGTTTGACATTCCGAATTCAACACAATCGTTTCTGCAATATACTTAAAGATTGTACTAAGCATGAAACGATTTACATGTACGTTAATATTATTCTCTTAGTCTTCACTTGTTTTCCATAGCAGAGACGTAACACTTTAGTCAAGTGTTTATGACTGAGTATAAAAGTGATTTTCAACTTCACTACTTCGGAATCAATGGAGAAAGTACGAACTTGAACAATTCTTTAAATTCCTTCTTTCTTGACTCAGAAATATACTTCAAAGTTACACGCATTAATTTATGCAATTTAAAGCAATAATTTTAACATTAAAGGAATCTTTTCTATTGGTATTCTTTCACGATCACTATAGTTTTTAACCCGACATTGTTTAATTATATTTTCTTTTGCTTATATCATTTAAATATTCTGTGCATATGTGCAAATATAGTTAAACATTATTTTCAGATTCGCGGCGCACAACTATGGTTTACAGTGTTCAGACGTGGTGCTTTCAATATTATTCCGAGGAAGTTTAATATTAGGGAACTTCACAAAGATTTTGAACTTAAAAATAAACATGTTATCGAAGACTTTTCTTACATACTACTCTTTGGAAAAAACTGTCTAGGTACTTGGAAGGGACTTTACTTTCCTCTTTATCTTATAAGCTAAGATAACTGTCTCTAATAAAAAAATTAGTGTCGAATTTTCTTTTCGAAAGCACATGCTTTAGGCCTGCATCCTAAAAAGAGATTTTAGAGTCCATAATATGTGTATGTGTGGCTATAGCATAAATGACAGAATTCTAAGAGGAGAAGTCTGTTAAATGTGAAATGTGTTATTTAATTCTGGGTCCCTCAAGATCCCTTACGAAGATATAAAAGAAAATCCAACCTACCCTAAGTTACCCGTTTCGTGATAACAATTTTCGTTAATTTTTATTTTATATAATTTAGCTCTAAATTTTTAATAAAATTTCATACACCCTTGGCAGAATAGAAAAAGAAAATAAACAAGCAGACTTTGGAAGCGTATATTTTTCTACATCCACATCATTTCCCCGGCCGGTTTACAATGGCGTCACGGAACGCGTCACTTTAGCTTTGTTTTACTGAATCCTTTCATAACCGATTCTCAATTACTAAACGTGCACTGATAACCGAGCGGTTATAGACAAGTACTTAGGAGCTAGAGCTACAATGGTTCGAATCGCAGACATAATTTTGATTTTTATTGTAGTAATACGAAATGTATATTATGCACATTGCAATATAACTTCCAATTGCTAAGATTTACTTAATTTTATGGCATTTATGCTCACACAATAAACTAACATTCTTTTGTTTTTGAACTAACTAAAATAAACATTTTATCCCTACGCGTAAAATCAAATAAAACTGGAAATTAACTCATGTACTAGCGTGTGTGTAAAAACCTCTGCTTCTATTACTGCTCTCATTCCATGGGACATGAATGAGACCAAATGCTTAGTGAAATTTTCATGAGAGGATACTTTGCATTATATGCCAGCAACACTCAAAACAGATGAATGAGCCCGAGTGTTTACACAACCAATATTAAGGCAATTTTCTAATAGCACTGCATTTATTTTGAAAAGAACAAATGTATGCTATTTGCCTTTTTATAAATGAATGTATTAAAAATATTACTATTTCATCCTCTTCAGGAGAAACATAAGGCATTGCTATTTAAGTAACAACAATAAAAAGAAACATGCACACCAAGAAATCGGACTCATATTGGGTCCACTTACGATATACTTGGGTTTTACGGCTCGGCTACCATGCTAAGCCGAAAAATAGCCAGAGTTGTATCAAAGCGTATATTGTGAACGCAGCGTCATCGAATGTTTCCGATGTTTTCCGAATTGCACTTTGGTTCTGGTAGCTGCTCTTTTTCCCTTAAGCTAAATATTTAAGTTCTTTTCTCCAGAAATGTAATGTATGGGACCTATATTGAATGTAACGCGAGTAGCTTTGAAGTTGGATTTTGTATAATTGGCAAACTGAAAGAGACAAGACTTTGTGCTACAGAAAATGTATGTCAGGTTAATAGATACAAGTTCCTTGTTGCATTAATATTTTCGAAACAGTCTTTGTTGCTGGCTTGGATTTTCATATTTATTTATACTTATCTCGAACACTAGTTGCTACTCTTTTCCTTCACCTGTTTCTTCTTTCTTTTTCGTATTCATGCAAAGCGAACAGATCACATATTCTTAGTGACCACAGATATTATAGAAAAGTAGATAGAAAAACAGCTTTTGTGAGAATAGTGTGTAGAAGAACGAGTAGAAAAGCCCATGTGAATGGAGACATCAGGGTTCTAAATATAGTATTGAACATACCAATTGGACCAACTACCCCGTCTATCACGTAAGCAGATACACCTTCGAGCGCTAAAACAGTTGCAGAACGAAACAGGGGAGTTGCAGTTAAACGCACGACAGTGGTGTAAGGGGACTGCCCAGCCTAGCTCATCCTGGAACTGCTCTTGTTCACAGTCACTGCCGTGCGTTTAACTGGAACTCCCATGTTTCTTTCTGCAACTGTTTTAACCCTTTAATGGACGAATTATTTTTCCACTTATGCCACTCTTGCTGTACTCGCTAAACTGGTTCTCATACAGCCTTCTGCGGTACCTCAACACAATCGATTCGAATAGCCATGGTGTTAAATTGTTATACAATGGGCCGGCCATCCATTCAAAGCCAAACGTCGTGGGCTTGAATCTCGGCAACTGCAGTCAAATGTGCCTGTGGTAAAGGACGGGGAGGGCCCAAGTAATATAATCGGTGTGATGGCACGGTTGGATGTTGACGGGGTATCATTTGACTGCAGTTGCTTGGATTTTGCCTTTTTATACTTAAAACAATTGTAATGTAATGTAATTGTAAAAATAATATAATACTTACAATTCAAAAGACTCAAAATTTTGTAAAACGCACTGAAATATTTTTAAGTTAATTACAGGGTAATGTTGCTCCAGGGCAACACCAACCATTAAAGGGTTAATTCAGAAAGGGATATCTGTTTATGTGAAAGACGGGGCAGTTGGGTCACGTGTTATATGGTTGAATTCAAGATTATCTTAAAATGTGCTGAAATAAGACAATTTAGAGTGCCTAGATAATTCTTAGTGAACGGCGGTCAAAAGTAAAAACAGATGCACATTAAAATTGTTGGAAAGGCGTAGTTCTGAAAAAAAATTGTGATTTCCAAAGAAACATTTAAGGCAAATAAAAATACAGTGAATACTGCTAAACCCAAACCTATTTAAAAATTTTAATACAAGTTTATCTTAAAGGCTCATTGCAAATTTTCTATAAATCAAGTGTTATAGGAATTCTTAAGCAGTTGGCTATAAGTTGTCTAGACTCAAACCATTATCTCAATCCGAATTTACGCATATAGCAGCGTTCATAATCATGGATGGGTAGATAACAAAAAACACTGGCGTACAGACCTTAGAGGGCCAAGGCCTACCAACCCGACTGCCGGCCTCACGCCCACTTACGCACGGCAGAGGTGGACGATCATCCAACCGATAAGGGGAAGAGATGTGGTCAGCATCTCGACATCCCACAGCCGGAATGTTGGTTTCCGTGACCAGGGCCGCTTACCTATTGTAAGCTCCTCACTTTCCTCACGTGCTGAGTGGGCACCGGTCCTATACCCCGGGACCTAAAATCCCCACCACATAGGTGGGATCGAACCCGGGCCGCTTTCCGTGGCCAAGGACCAAGAGATGCCGCCTTTTTTTCCTTTTATTTTTTATATTATTAAAATATATATCTATGTACATAGATATATTTTGTTTTCTTTTCCTTATTAACCGTTTTTTATTGTTTCCGTTTATTTTCCTATCTGTTTTCTGTATTTTTCCACATACACACTATACACATCAGCACCCATGCCCAAGGCGGAACTCGAACCCGCGACCCTCTACACGGTGGAACGCTAGAGGCATACGTTCTAGCGACCATGGCTACGAGGGCCGGCCTTAGCCCGCTTCGCCACGGCACAGGACGACGGGTAGATAAATATGATCCCATAAATGTTTTTTGCAGATGTCAAGAACTTTATGAAGTGTTGGCGGTGGTTTGTAACCTACGACGTCACTGCGTAAGTACAGTAACAATTGAATCTCATTTACTTGCTTCCTGGCTTTAGTGTTTACAAATTGCTATGCTCTGCCATCGATATCATGTTTTTCATTATTGGATATTGAAATATTGATCGTAATGATTATTTTTTAGGATAAAAGATGTAAGTAGAATAAATAAAAAGAGAAGGGATCAGAGAAATAGAGAAGAAAAAAGAAAAAAGAAGGTAAGAGAACGGAAACTGTATTAATGTTTCATTTTTAGCTGTTATTTCTGCAACAGTATTTATTTTCAACTTTCTTTCTAAATATTACTACTCTTTTCCCTATATCGTTCATTTTAGATATTTTGCTTCTTATTTCAAGCAAATTCAAGTTAAAATAGCCAATGTTTGCAAGATTAAGTTTAATTTTAGAAAGTACGTGACAGCTATGTACTTACAAACGTTAAAAACAAAATTCATTAAAGACACATGTCAACTATTTATTTGCTTTCCTTGCCAAATACATACTTTTAGGAAAATTACAAGAAAACTGATAAATGTGTCTGATGAAATCCAACTTTATGTTGTGAAGGAAGGGAAAAGACTGGCATGAGGTTAATGGTATAGCGATAAATGAATGCCAAATAGTGTAAATTACTGCCCCAATTACGATATAAAGCAGCGTTGTTGAGGTATGACATCACCAGTACAGGATGAACGATAACAGCGAGCTTTTAACGGAGGAAAAGTATTATTTCCGAACTGTTTTGCTAATTGCTAATATAAAGCAGTATTTTGTCAAAGAATACCAGGAATAATTCTATGTTTTATTAAAACTTGTATGGTTAACTTATACTTTGAAGGAAACTGTGCCCAACTCGGTAACGTGTCTGCCTCACGTTCAAGAGGTCCCGAGTTCGAATCTCGGTCAGGGTGAGTTACCTGGATAAGGTTTTTCCGGGGTTTTCCCTTATCCTGTAAGAAGAATGTCAGGTAGCTCTAAGCTCCATGGACCACGGACTCATTTGAGCGTCATTTCCTCCATTCCATTCATCGTGCGATTTGACTTAACGTTGGAGGACGTAAATTACAAATAATAATAATAATAATAATAATAATAATAATAATAATAATAATAATAATAATAATAATAATAATAATAATAATAATAATAATAATAATAATAATAATAATAATAATAATAATAATAATAATAATAATAATAATAATAATAATAATAATAATAATAATAATAATAATAATAATAATAATAATAATAATAATAATAATAATAATAATAATAATAATAATAATAATAATAATAATAATAATAATAATAATAATAATAATAATAATAATAATAATAATAATAATAATAATAATAATAATAATAATAATAATAATAATAATAATAATAATAATAATAATAATAATAATAATAATAATAATAATAATAATAATAATAATAATAATAATAATAATAATAATAATAATAATAATAATAATAATAATAATAATAATAATAATAATAATAATAATAATAACTCTTGGACGTGAGGCAGACAAGCTACCATTTACGCTACCAAGGCGGGCCCGGGGTTTTCCCTTATCCTTCAAGACAAATGTCGGGTAATTGTAAGCTCTATGTACCCTAGACCCATTTGAGCATCGTTTCACCCAATTCATTCACCAACCGATATGACTTAACGTTGGAGGACGTCAATTACAAAGAGAGAGAGAGAGAGAGAGAGAGAGAGAGAGAGAGAGAGAGAGAGAGAGAGAGAGAGAGAGAGAGATAGGGAAAATGTAGTGCTACATTTAGATTCTTACCCTATCGAGCAAGATGGTACACTTTCAGAGGTTCAGAGTTCGATTCTTGGTTGCCGCTTTATTTCTTCATGGGTTTCCCTCGTAAGTAAGGCCAGAGCTGAGATGGTCTCTCCTACCACGAATGCCCTCTCTCCCATTTTCTCTTTTTTCAAGCTACAGGTTGACTCCGGGGCTGTGTCTGCGGACACATGGTGCAGAATCTTGCGATTTGGAACTTCACGGCTCCGTCAGAGCATGTCCGTTCGAGCTACCACGGGATCAACTTTTCCTGTTTCCCGCTAGAGGAGAGGTGAGTCACTCGCAAATGACTTAACGGGTAGCCGCCGGGTGGTCAAGCTTGTAAGTGTTAGGAACTTCGAGGATCCCTGCTCAATCCTGTAGTTCCTTCAACTAATCCGTTCCTCTCGGGGCGTGGAGGGGGTGGGTTCCGCACTAAAGAGAGATGCTACAGTCTGGCACAGCAAAGAAAGTATCCGGGGAATGAGTCGTAGAGGGGTTGGAGAACGTTCCTAAACCTCCTTCGATAGGTTTATGACACCCCATGTCACTTCACTTACAGAGCATTCAGAAAACATTCTGACAGCTTCTACTTTTGTGAATAAATCTTCTCGGATTTAATGTACTGAGTGAATAGGACTCGTGTTTTTTAACGGTTCTCTCCTTGTGTAGCATGCATTCTCTGTCACACACATTCGCTGTCCTAGTCCCACTGTGTAAAGGTGCTGACAGGCTGTGTTCAGCCCGAAGATAATTTCTGCGTACTCACCCAGGATTGGGTTTAACCGCAGGAAGGATTGTCGTTTATTAGAATGGGTTAAGGATGGATTGTTATGGTTTATGATGGAAGAGGGTGGCACGTTCCTCTCAGGGACTTACTTTGCGTTGGTGGACAGTAGGTGTTCATACCGTTACCTAATCTATCATATCTACATCATTACTAATTTCAATATATTAAGTTTGGTATATATATGGAGTTTTGAACTAAAAGTACTAAAGTGTAGTCCTAATACACACTGGTTTAGATACTAAATCACATACACTAGTAAAACACAGGTTTGAGCCCTGTATTATTTACTCTTTGCCTGCTTGGTTGGTGTTGCCATCTGTTGGACTTTCGATAAATTATTTGGAAAATAAAGTCTCATCATTAACCGTTTCGGCCATTCTTGGTGAATTACATGGTTTTTGAACAGTTTTAGCTATTTTATTTCAAATATCACTGCATAAGTGCCAATTTGCTTTATTCTCTTATTCGGCTACAAAATTATGATTGCACCTAACGATGTTTAATATAAACTACGTGGAAATATTGTTTAATGCGGTTTACATACTTTTTTCAGAGTGAAAAGTCTATGCTTTTAAAATAAAATTATGTGGTAAAACTAAATAGACTCATTTCTACGATTCAAGAACATTTTGTATATTCTTTCGTTTTCAACAGTAATAATAGGTTTCTGTAGATGTTCATTAAAATCTCATTAAGATAATAACCTGTGACAAATCTAAAATGTTGGACGATATATTCAAGAAACAGATGTGAGACAAACCCAAATTTAATAGCCCTGCTCCCTATATGTTGTTAAATATGTTTATTTGTTGTCCAATTTCGGTTACTCCCCCAAGGTGATATCACGATCTGTGTAACAGTTGACAGAGAACGGCTATTATTGAGAAATTATTGAATTTTTCCCCTTCTTTTTTTTCCTTTCTTCCAATGTCGGAGTAGACTATGACACTGTCACTATGGGTCTCCCCGTAGGGAAGGGGATCCGTACCCTTCAGCTGCCGCGGTGCGGGCGCTGCGGACCCCTAGCACTCGTGGTACCTCTGACGTTACTAGAGGAACCTCGGGCCGAAGACTCGAGCCCCTCCCTGAGAGGGAGTTGTTCGGATTGGGTTGGACTCGAGGGGACAGTGATTCCCGATACCCGTGTGAGATCGGGTACGTCTCCGGACGGGGTTGAGGGAAACCATATATTCCCACGTACTAGCCAGCATAGCTAGTAGAAGGTGTGCTAGATCACCAGGTGGCCCTACCGAGGTCATATCGGTAGCCTTCCCAATTTGGAGTTGACGCGCGTAAGTGGCGTATCCATTTCCATCCCGTCTTGACTCCTTGGACCAGATGGGGGGAGCTTGTTAGTAACCCAGGTCTTGTCCTATGGAAAGCCCCACGGAGGATGCCAGGCGCTCTTTGGTACAGCTCGGATACTCCCTGATCGATAGAGGTCCGGGTCTTGGTCCTACGGGTCCATGATTAATGGGAGTAGAACCTCTTGACTCAACTGTCACTATGGGTCTATTGTGACGTATGACAGCTCAGAAAGGAAAGTATCACATGGAAAACCCGAAGGGTGGTATCGGACCAGCATTGGCAGGTTAAGAGCCCGTATCAGTTCCAGATCGGCGTATCGACATCCCAGGATACTTCCCCTACCACTCTGCGTTTTATGTCCAAAGTAGCAATCTCTAAAAAGCTATATTACCCGCAAACTACACACCAACCAGAGTAACCCTGAAAGATTAGGGGGAATGAAATTGAAGGGAACTGAGCGATCGGAGAATTTGTGAAGGGTGATTACCGAGAAATTGATGGAATTAATGATGCAGGATAAACCAAGAACCCGGAGATTTGCTTCGTCCCTGAAACTGAATCCTTGGTGAGGAGCCAGCGAAATAAGCGCTTGGGCATAGCGCCGTCTTTGTTGCTTTAGTTAATGCAGCATGCAAGTATAGAGACGAACAAGAAAACACTTTTGTTTTTCCTGGCACTTCAGTAAAATTAATTCAGTAAGGAAAGTCCCAGAGAGAAATATTTCTTAAGAAAGTATTTTTGTATTTAAAAATAAAAAAACAGAATCTGACAAATGAGAAGCATGAAATGTAGGTATGACTTTTGGTTGATTGTTATTCTTCTTGCCAGTTTCCACTGCTTCTACACAGATAATTTTTCACACTAAAGGCATACTTGGGAAGTCCACCATCTGTACTTACTTGCCGTCAGTCATGAGTCTTATGATCCTAGTATTCCAAGAAAACTAGATTTTTTATTATGAATATAATAATATATCAAATTTTAAATTGTATTTTAACACTAGCGAAAACTTTAGTAAATTTGAAACAGGAACTTTGGTCCTTGGATCAATTATTTATTTACTAATATGTTTAGTAATTACTCATAAATCTAAGAACTGTAAATAATTATGTTAGTTAAAGCAAAAATGTAGACTTGAAGGAACATTGTGATGGACCTGGGCAGGCATACGTGAGAAACCCTGCACTCCCGGATGACAGCCTAGAACGAGCGGATGTTGGACAATAGAATGGTATGCTAGCTATTTTACGTACCGTTATACAGGTAAATACACCCTTAGTTTTTGCTAGTGACGCGGTGCTGCGTGTATATAAGAGGATGGTAACCCTTACTCACTCCTCAGTTGTTATCTCAGTTGTACTCAGTTGCTACTTAGTTTGCTACTCAGTTGTTGTTCATCGCAGTATTGTATACCTCCGTCAGGTGTGTTCGACGAAGTACCGCGTCTAATAAAATGTACTATAAAATATCCGCCGGAAGTGCAGTTAATCAAGTGCCCGGGTTCCACGAATGCAAGGACGAATAAAAGCAGTTAAGAAATTATCGTTAGTTTGTGTTGTCTAAATCGTAACCCCCGAGAACCCAAAAAGAATCCATGCAGGAGAAGCCGCTAGAGCCCAGGGTACAGCAAGCAGCCGACGACGACGTGGAGACCGAGGAAGGAGTCCCGACGTCGACCCAGGTACGTGCAGCCGGGAGACAGAGAGGTAGTACTGCCGCAAATTCCACTTTGTAGGAATCAGTACAGTATATTTATGCAGACAAGAAGTGTACAGAAAATTGAGATTTCTGCCTAAAAATGCAAAGCTTGTACTTATTTGAAATAACTTGACAACTTGTAACATAGTTATGCTTTATTTCCAAATTTATTAATTCATCAGTTTCACCGGAACCCCCAAATAACATTCTATATTATGTCCCTGGAGTCAGAGATAGGCAAAGAGTGAAGGGGAGAGAGAAGGGGTATGACAGATATGCATTTATTGGACAAGACCGATTGACAGAACCGGCCAGACTTGCTTACTCGATATTCGGACATTCGACCTACTACAGAGATTTGGTACAACCGAGTTGTGAATAATGATTGTCATTTGAAATTAGACTGTGACGATGCTTGAAACATAGTATGTCTATAGGCAAATAAAAATTATTATAAAATTACAGGGGATAAACATTTGGGGACAGTGTGCAAAAAAGTATATACAGATGATACAAAAGTGAGCAGTTAGGATCGTGTTAGGTTTAAAACAAACTGACTCGTGTAGAGATGCATTTAGAAAGCTAAATATCCTGACCTTGCAATCTCCATATACATTTGAAGTAATAATGCTTGCAAAAACAAAATTTATAAGTCAGAAAACAGTCAAATACATAATTATGAAACTAGGGAAATCAATAACTTTCATGCTGTAGCTCTTAGGAGGAATAAAAGGTATACAAGTAACAAATAGATTTAAAAGAGAGTTAAAGAAGTTCTGTATAAATGGTAGTTTTTATACACTTGAGGAATACTTAAGCATACAAGTAAAATATTAAATTATTGTTGATTTTTATACAGATTTTGTGTAAAAGGAAATACAGAAGGTTTAGGCAATCAGTGCAACTTATATTGTTAAAACTTTTACCTTTTAGCATCAGTTAATTTTTAACATAAAATTGTAATAATAAATTTTATTTTACTGTATCTATTTTTAAAATGTACTAGTGTATTAGACTTTATATTAATTTGTAACATTTTCAATCATATTTGTAATTCATTTTTATATCTTTGAAACTGTATTTTTGAGGATGCCACGAGTCTGGCTGACTCCTACGGCAGATAAATAAATAAATAAAAAAAACTATGTCGAGCATAGAACCAAGAAGGGACAAGCAAAATTGATCACCATCTCACTTTTTCATCCATCAGGCCAAGTATAACCAATTATATAATACTTATTTATGAAACCAGTGAATAAAGACGACTTTATTTAGGAGTGGAAGATTTGACACGCGAGACGAAGTCGACCGTGTTAATTTACGTGATTGTAATAGTACCATAGAATGTTTTATCCGCCATCATAAGAAAAACATATTATTATGCGATACTTTTGTTACTGATTAGTAGGCATTTTACTCTTATACATGAATAATCTCTGCTAGGAGTCGAATAATCTCTATCAGAGTCAATATAGCAGGTCAAGCAGAAGAGCAAGGTTAAAATTTACGAGACAAAAACACAATATTCTTCAGCAACGCCTTCTCTAATATAGTGTCGCCCGCCTCGGTAGCGTAGATGGGAGCCTGTCTGCCTCACGTTCAAGAGGTCCCGAGTTCGAATCTCGGTCAGGGTGAGTTACCTGGATAAGGTTTTCCGGGGTTTTCCCTTATCCTTAAAGACGAATATCGGGTAATTCTAAGCTCTGTGGACCCCGGGCTCATTTGAGAAGCATTTCACCCATTCCATTCATCGTCCGATATGACTTAACGTTGGAAGACATAAATTACTATATATATATATAGTCAGAGATATTACATTAAAATCTCCGTGACTATCGATTATCTCGTAGATGCGTTAGTACGATGTTCATTTTTTTTTTAGTTATCTAGAAAATAATAAACAAACATACGACATCTACTTCCGTGATTTGTCTGAAAAATATGCTAAAATCACTTCCTCGCAAATATTCGGAACATATTTTGGACTGTACCATTTTTAAAAACATTTATATTTTTTGTCATAAATTCCAGATGACTTCTGTGGCAGCAAACTAAGATTAGCGATTCGAGATTTTTCTCGAATTTCTTCAGGTATAGAGCTTTCGTCACCTGAATCACTCATTTTGACATACAGTGTACCATTTGTTATTTTTGGATCACCATAGTTACGATTCTTTGCTATTCAAATCTTCAATATCATCCTATACCTAGTAAAATATCGATTCTAAATATCTTCTAAAATAATTTTTAACATTTTTATAATTCAGAATCCAAGTAAGTGACTTTTTTGTTAGGTAAAGGATCAAATTAATATGGGACTAGCGAGGTTTTATGTTTATCATGACAATGAAATTTAAGCTCTTGGCGTTAACGCTTCGGGGGTTGTTTTCACTGATTAATAAACATCGACTTACTTCGTAAATGCCATAAATGTCTATTATCCAACACTTAACCTAATCGTTAAAAACGCTTGCTACATTTTTAATAAAATAGGGGCAATATTTATCATTTTATTTTATGGAATATAGGCTTATTTAGACCAAGGCCGGGTGGATGTGGGTCACAAACATCGTTAGCTAATACCTCATGTGAGAGAATCGAAGTTGGCTAGTCGTTTCTAGGAAATTGTTTCAATTGGTGGTATAGTGTGAAAAATAATTTAGAGCAATTTATTTAGTGATTGAGAAAATAATGTTTTGTAAATGCTAATTGAAAATACTTTTCAGCTGGTAGTTAAGTCCAACATCACTGTAAGAAATTGATTTTTGTTTTTTTTTTCGTTTTGATTCTATTATTAATAGGTCTAGCAGAACTTTTAAGTAAATGTTTATAATTATGGAGAAAGAATTATGTTGATTTTTATTTCAGAAAGCTACATTGGCGGTGAACATTTAGTAAAGAATTCATTAGTTATTGAATGAATAGAAGTTGTAGCTGTAGTTACAGATTTACATTTCCTTACTAAATGTCAAAACTGTAATACATACTGTGACTTTATGGGTTCGTAGAATTAAAAGTCCGAGTTGCAGATATTACAAATGTTCTTTATTTTCGTGGAAATACACTGTCCAATTGTCACGTAACACCATTACGTCACATACACAGCACAATCTACCAAGGTCGATGACAATAACAAACCGCGTTTTGATTACATCAGCTCTCGTTACAATACTCTACAGCTGTTTACTGCTTACCACTCTCGCGACTGCCTATTGGCGAATCGTCGCCTTCTTAAATACCACACTGATAAAGAAACCGAAAATTCTATCACCTTCCAGAAGCGTAACTTAATCTATGCCGGCAAGTCCTTTATCTCACCTGTCTTTACTTGCCGGCTCTTTGTGTACACTAGCTGCGCTATCGTAGATAACGGCTTCGCGACAATATTGTCACATGTGACTGTTTAATTCAAAATTTTGGATCATCTTTTGACTAGTTATGTGTGTGGCGTTATGTCGCGTGACCTCTCCGTCCCGCTTGATAGTGAAGTTTGTACAAGGAAGTCTCTCTGCCTCTTATGTAGCAACAGTTGACCAGAACGGACGTGTGTCCGCTGCTTATAACTCAGGTATTGGCCATGTAGCCCCTTGTGTATCTTCCCAAAATATGAAGACCTAACGAAGGATGGTAATGGATAATTATCACATGACCAGACCTTGCACGGGGGGATAACTCTTTAGGTAGGAGTCACATGCTTTGCGGAGAGGTTGGGATTTTCTGTATAAAGGTTCAGTTATATTACAAAATACTGAAACTACAATTTAGACATAAAAAGTTTACTACAATAATGAAAAATACACAAGGGAAGGCCACAAAGCCAGTGGCCACATGGCCAGCATCTGAGTTATAAGCAGTGGACATACGTCACACACATAACTAGTCAAAAGATGATCCAACATATTTTAATTAAACAGTCACTTGTGGCAATCTTATACTTGATCTGCAAGCCCAGTGATTATGTTTATTCACAGACGTTAAAGTGAAATTTTATCCATTTTTAATGTTAATATACTACATTAGTAGGTTAATTTTTATTATTAAAGTACAAGTTTACAAGTAAGTGTTGGATAAAGGTTATTTGCAACGTTGTGGGAATCTATAAGGTTATTCAGCAGAACTGCATACCTTAATGATTTTGACAGATTTTGTCTGTAATGAGATTTGTTTATCTCATATGGCGTGTCAGTTACACTCAATTCAGTATAAAAAATGTAGCGGTGAACCTCTTGTTTGTGTACAATATATTCAAGCAAACATTATTAAGTATTTAACAGAAATCCTAGCAGATATAAAAAGATCAATTCTGCTACTAAATGAATAAATATGGCCACTTTCATGTGTAAATCGAATTGGAAACCGTATCGGTATCTAGAAGAGGAAAAAGGGCATGCTCACGAACCAAATCCTTCGGAAAACAAGCAATACAGCTCAGAGCACACAGATGTCGCCACGGGCAAAGAATCGAAAAACACGAAAACAAAAGACAGCACTCTGACGGATATACAAAATGTTCACGAATTCGTGCACCATTCCATGCAGAAATCAGAGACAAAAAACTTTTCTCACGTTACGTATCTATAATAGTCCGCAAGTTATAGCAGCAAAAAGTTAGGTGTGATATAACAACACAGTTTAGCCCTGCACGCTCGCTAGCCAGCTCCTGAAACTGTTCTTACTTTTGCAGCAGATCCAAGCTTATGTGAAAAAATATCTCAAAAAACATCAATGTTCGGAAGGTGAAAACTCCTTTTCTTTTGGAGTATCTGAAGACTTGGGGACTTGGCTCATTTTGAATCATCGTAGGCCAGAAAATGATGCTTTTTATTTATTATTTTTTTACCTTTTTCTCCGTTTTGTTACATATTGAACCGTTTTAAAATTCATTTTAGGTGTTGCCTTCTTCACCGTATTTTGCTGCTCATGTTTAATTTGAACCGGAACATAAGACTCTAAAAATATGAATGAAATAAAAAGAATTTTATGTTCCATACCACCAGAACTTCATATTTATTATGAAAATATATTTAGCTCTTTTCAAGAAGAACATTTAGGTGTTATAAAGTTAGCTGTTTCAATCTCTCAGCGCAATATATATGTATTACTGCATATAAACTGATTTACGGGAGAATTACAATTTTTGATAAGACATGTAATTGTGTTAATCTCTAATGTCAAGCACTATATTTATTATTATTTAAAATATAAGGTTTGTTCAGTAAGACTTGTCAGGCACTGATTTTTCTTTTCCGGTCAATACGAAGAGATAGAGGGAGATCTCCCTGGACCAAATCGATGATCAGAGTGCCATGTAAGGGTAGAAAACCTGTCTCAATAAATGAATGCATCCAAACTTCTGAAGTCTGCGTCTGAAGTGAAAGTGTATTTAAAGTTCGCTTCGAGATGCTAGGTGGAGCGAATCTTTGAGCGCCGTTTCAACACGAAACAAAGAAAAGTGGTCAAAGTAGAAGAAAATTTTGATTTATTATTAAATTTAATTAAATTAAATGTCCATTACATTCAGGATCCATGTACCCAGTCTCACATAAGCATTTGTGAGGGAGGCACTGGCCAAAGTAATAACGCTATTTCAACCTTCCTACAGTACACGTATGGTACCTCTGGACTTCGGTTTGTTCCCTAGGATCAAAAGGAACCTGAAGGACATAATTTCTGGAGACTGAGGTGGTCTAAACGGCTTTGAATATCCTTCAGGTTTGTCGACTTCCGGAGGAACGGCAAAGACTGGAAAAAGAGCTGGAAGTGATTTATTGTTGCAGGAATGTCATACTTAGAACAATATTAACTTTATACGTATAGCTTCAATATATGAAAATTATTGGAAACAGATGCAATACTAAGAAAGAAGTGAAACATTATTTATTATAAAAATGGCAAGAAGAGTGGGATAATGCACACGTAGGAAGAAGAGTACATAATTTATTTCCGGGAATTAAAGAGAGGATAAAATTGGAACATATAAAACCAAGAAAAGGATTTTTTCACTTTTTTACAGGACATGGCCCATATAATGGATATTTAAAAAGAATAGGGAAGAAGAACTCAGTATGTTAACAATGTAACTGTTTAGATTCACCTGAACATGTTATTTTTTAGTGCAATAAATATAGTGAACTAGTAGAAGACGGTCGAAGGAAACTTAAAGGAAAATCCTTATGGAACATCTTAAGAGAAGCAGAAGATTATGCACATTTAGAAAATATGTCTCAGATAATATCCGTAAAGGGCACTGGGAGGTCGATGGGTTTCAAAAAATGCATTTTTTGTTTTTAATGTTAAAAATTATATAATTCTTCAGCTTTAAATATATATATATATATATATATATATATATATATATATAAAACATAGTTTGTCAGCTGGTATTAAAGCCCTTTAATTCGTCAATTTAAAGATGGTGGCGTAAAGATACGCCCACTTCCTGAGAATGGTGCTTAATCTTTGACCGTGGTTTCCCAAAACCTTGAATTTTCATACTTTAGGTGCATTTTTCTCAAAAAAATATAAAAGATATTGACGCAAAATTTGTAGTGGTTATTTGTCAATGTTCCTTGAACACATTCGTATAACATGTATATTCATGTGATTTATAAAATGGATGAAAACAAATATTCAGTCCTTGAAAATATTATCTTTTTTTTTACTGAAAAATAATTAATAAATAATTAATTTTTCATTTACATGGTATAACCTATATGTGATTTTCATTTATTTATATTATAAAGGTGTATCTTAGGTTATTTAGGATAAAACTTGGTGCATGTAGCTTTAAATTCCTACAAGTAAAGTGCACCTGAAGTATAGGTTGCAATGTATTTTCCAGGACACATGGTGTGATTTATGGCCCTTTTGCATGGACCTATGTGAACGTAATTTAAATATTATACATTAGTTAAATGCACAAATCCTTATGCAGTAATCATACCAAATTTCAATTTCTTATAATGCTCAGTTTTCTATATATTCAAATTTTAATATTGGTAAAAATTTGCCTTGTCTGGGTAAAAATAACCTTCCAGTGCCTTTAAGGCGTTGGAGGAATATATGACCCGTGACAAAATATTTCAAGAAATAAATGTAGGAACATTTCAATCTACTAGAAAAGAATATTACTTAAGAGATCGTCGGAGAGAAATAGGACCAAGAGAAACTGAAGATACAGATTACCAGACTTAATTGAAGACGTAATTTAAGACGAAGAGTCGATAAATAGAAGACGCCAATTATGGATATCAGAAAGAAGAGCAGAAACCATAGACAGAAAGAGAATCCCAGGATAGAGAATATATATGGAGAATATCAGAACGGACTGATGCATCTGATTATGCAGAAGCGGAGAGATGACTACCCGAATGTCTGGAACTGACGAATCAGCTCCATCTATTGATGCCAGTCCCTTTAGGAGATGGATACCAGTAGGAGGAAGCTTTGGATACCAGTTGCAGAGGAAGAAATTTTAAAATTGTAGGAAATAGTCTTTCGTATCTTGTTGTAAGAATTAAAGCTGTAGTAGAAATGTAGATTTGATTTATATTGTTGATGTAGAAGTAAAGTAGAAGAAAGACTGTTTTAGATAGATTATATAAGTATATTTGTAAGGTTACTGTAATTCAGTAATCTGTAGGTTTAGTTAGTTCGTTAAGGTAGAAAGTAGATTATATCTGAAAAATTTGTAAATTGTTTTGTGAAACCTGATTTAGAAGTTAACAACGTTAAAAATGAAGTTTGCATAATAAGGCCTGGTATAGATTCCAGAAACCGGACTATTAGATATACAGATTTTATTTTATTTTTTAATATATTTATATTTATAACTTCAGTCCGAACAGCTATTTAAGAAGCCCTATTTTAATTTTCATCACATTTTTACATTATTACCAAATTGTATGTTTAATCATGGCATATGCCGCGCTGTGTATTGTTGGGAAAACAGTTCTACCAGATATATTATTGCTATAAACTCTTAATTTTAAAAAATAAGACGAAAATGACTTAAGATAAACACCCGAAAAACAGTACAAGGTTCGTGGAGAGCGTCTTTTAAAAATCTCTGTAGTGAATGGCTTCTTCTTGTCGCGATCCTAATTTTGCAAAGCGACTTCCAAAAGTAAACTTTAATGAGAGTTTCTTCTATAAAATGTTCCATATGTTTACATGAATAGAAGTCTCAATGATGAAAAGTCAGATCACTCTCGAACATGCGAAAGTAAAAAGTGCATTAAAAATGAAAACGATAGCTCTAGATTTCTCAAAGTGGTAGCACTGCGATATACTTCCTGTACATTGAGGTCGAATACTGCCGCGTGTGTCGCGTAAACTGACGAGTTTTTGAGTTTGCGCGACTCTGTTGCGTGGTATAAATGTGTCCATTTAACTCAATTGTAGCTTTAGATCGTGTCGCAGTTGGCGCGCGACATGATACCTCTTGCATAAATGGTTTACAATTGATACACCACTGGCTAGCTCTCATTGTCAGTGGCGAGGCGTGACTTTCAAAGTGAGGGATCTCCAAATAATAATTTTCATAAAAATAAGAAAGAATAATGCCTCAAAGAACTAAGGCTAATCTTCGGTACTCTTTCTATTGTACAGTCACGCGTAGGCCTTTCTTGCATTGCAAGACTGGTCACCTGCAAGCACACATATTTCTCCTTCCCCTCTCCACTCAGACTTTCCTTTTTCTCCTAGGTCAAGCCCACACCACGTAAATTGTAAGTCTAAAATGGAGAAAGTATGCAATTCACAAACTGCTAATAACTTCAAAACTTCAAAAGAATTTCTAATTTGTCAGTATTAAATACCAATCTACGTAAAATGCTATTCCTAATGCCATTGAAATATACTTAGGATTAGGATTCCATTACGGAGGGGATTCGGTACGTAGGCCTCCATGCTGGGCCCACTGTTTCTATACCCCCAAGTGGGGCATCCCCGGGAGGAAGGATGGGGTGAAGGAAACAAAGAGCGGCCAATCCAAGGAGCCACGATAGTACAGAGGACAGGGTCCCTACAGTTTACTTAGATCGAGACTTCCTCCAACAGGCCAGGACAACGGACATTTAAGTGCAGAGGATATACCCAAAAGTCCGAAGGCCCTGGCCTTCTTCTACCCGGGAGCGATGCATAACTCCGGGGCTCTTTCCATAGACCAATACCTGATTTCTTAAAAAGCCCCTCCCCATCGACAACGTCAAGAAGGGATGGAAGTGGATACGCCACTTACGCGCGTCAATCCCGCAGGGAAGACTACCGAAAACCTCGGTAGGGCCACCTGGTGATCTAGCACACCTTCTACTAGCTCTGCAGGCTAGTACCCGGGACTTATGAGGCAACCCTCTACCCCCTCCGGGCGGACGTAGCCTGGCCAGAGGTACCTGATTTCCTACGGGTTTCCCACACACTGCCCCCTCGAGTCCTCGAGCCCCTCCCAACCGGAGGGGCTCGGCAGTTTGGCCCGAGGTTCCTCTGGTGACGTCAGAGGTACTACGAGTCCTTAGGGTCCGCAGCGCTCGCACTACAGCAGCCTGAAGGGGACGGTTCCCCTCCCCTACGGGAAGGACAACGGTCATATATAATCTCCAGGGTATCTATCAGGACAATCCACAAAGAGTAAAGACTTACCTCCCTCTAATGACCAGGGAGTTACCGAGCTGTCCCAGAAGGGCACCCGGCGCCTCCGTAGGGCTTTCCATAGGGCAAGACCTAGAGACTAACAAGCCACCCCCCCCCCCATCTGGTCCTGTGGACTCAAGACGGATGGAAGTGCATTCGCCACTTAGGCGCGCCAACCCCAAAGGGGAAGGCTACCGATATGACCTCGGTAGGGCCGCCTGGTGATCTAGCACACCTTCTATTAACTATGCTGGCTAGTACGCGGGAATATATGGCTTCCCTCAACCCCGTCCGGAGACGTACCCGATCTCCCACGGGTATCGGGAACCACTGCCCCCTCGAGTACAACCCAATCCGAACTACTCCCTATCAGGGAGGGGCTCGAATGTTCGGCCCGAGGTTCCTATAGTAACGTCAGAGGTACCACGAGTGCTAGAGGTCTGCAGCGACCGCACCACGGCAGCTAAAGGGGACGGATCCCCTCCCCTACGGGAAGCACAACGGACATATATATATAAACTCGATGGTAACTACCAGGACAGATCCTTCACAGAGTGAAGACTCACCCCCCCCCCCAACCCTCTGATGACCAGGGAGTTACCGTGGCACCCGGCGTCTCCGTACGCTCCCCTACAGCAACGAGCCCAGCAGCCGAACGCCATAGGTCCCAGGTAGGCGATCCGAGCCCCAAAGGTCCCTGGCTGACGGTCCAGAAATGGTCCCAGCAGAGGAGCGGAGACCGGCAACTGACCTACCGGAGAAGGAAGTAGTTTACCTGAGAGCATATCATCCTGCCATGCACCGCCGAAACACCCGCCGACACTTCTACCCTGAAAGAGACCACCAGATGAGAGATGATGTGAAATAATAATGGAGATGAAATGGAGGGACAGGAAATTCGGAGGATGTGATTAATCTACCCAGCATTCGCCTATCGACCCGGGAAACCCCCGAAGAACCCATGGGTCAGGTAGGTCGGCCACGGGAATCGAACTCAGGCCTCCTGAATGCGGGACACAGACGAAACCATGAGCCATTCCGCTCGGTGAAATATACTTACAGTTGGATTTAAAAGCGCAACATAAAACAAAACATAAACTTTTCTTCACACAATATAGACGCTTCACGTGACAAGATATGTTAGTGCTTCCTATCTACCGAAGAGTCACGATTGCTTCCGAAAACTTACGAAGCATTGCATTCAAGGTTACGAATGTCTAAATATTCGGTATTGAATGTGCTCGCGGTACTAAGCAGCTGTCAGATTCTCCGCAGGACCGCTGATGTTCGCAAGTAAATTTTTAAAACATCCAGAGCAAATAAACTATTATTTGACACGAATTTTCTAGTTTTTCTCCTAACATTCTTAGGGAAGCGGCACTCGCCACTGCCCATTACATGCTATTACAACATAGTTCATAACTTCATGTATTTATTACGTAAGCTGTTAACTCATACAGTATTTCAAGATACCATCATATTAGTTACTTGATGGAAATTAATCATTTCTTCACACTAGCCATATACAGGCAAAGTTTTTTGATAGTCATGGTGAAAAATTTCAAATCAATTTCAATTCCAGGCTGGCAGGCTGTTTGGAACAGCCCGAAGGGTGGTCAAATCGCGTACCTGCTCTGGGAAGAGCTTAACCACGTAGTGGTGGGATGTGGAAGTTACAGGATGACGGGTGTAAATTAAGTGGGTGTTGAGACGGGAGGTAGCTTGTTGCTCCTCAGGGAATGATGAACCGGGTGCTACAGACAGCGTGCACCGCTGGTGGATTAGTTAATAAACTAAGAAGAAGATAAGTATAATTTTGAGTTTTCCAGAATAAATTTTGGATAGCTGAAATTTAGTTTAGGTTGGAATGGAGATCATGTGGTTACCGGTAATGACCTCAAGACATGCGGGGTAACCGGTATCGCTTTAAGCGACGCTCACGAGGTACATAGTCCCCAAGGTAGGGCGCTCTGATGTTGAGGCAAACTCTCGAAGAATTTTGTCGCCCGGCGCCTAATTTCATCCTCCACATATCGGAAGGATGAAGCCTCGTGAAGTAGTCTCACGGGGAACCTTGTGCAAACAGAATAAATAATCCGAAGACATTTATTCTGTGCACGTTGGAGCAGAACCAGGTGTGAGCCTGCGGCCATACCCCAGACTTCGCACGCATAGAGCATGATAGGGAGGACCAGAGCCATAAAGAGGCGCAACTTTAGGGAAACAGACATCGCAGACCTAAGCACAGGGTATAGTGATGCCACGGCACCATACGACCGATGAGCTTGCTCCTGGATGTGTTCCCGAAAATTTAGGCCCTTGTAGAGCTTGACTCCCAAGTATTTGATTGAATTCTCCCACCTGATCCCTTGCCCAAAGTAGGTAAATGTGGGGAAATTGGCGGGAAAGCGGCGCTTGGTGAACAGTATCGCTTGGCTTTTCTCCGTGTTAATGGACAGTCGCCAAAGCGTGCACCAATCCTGGAGGAGGATTAGATAGCGTTGGATGGGGTTGAAGGTTCTGCGTGGGTGTCTGTTTGTTGAAAATAGCAGCACGTCGTTAGCATACTGTGCTATGTTGACGCGCTGTTCTGTGGGAAGGTCAGCCACGTAGACGATGTAGAGCGTCGGGGATAACACAGAAATTAAAAATTTAATGCTATGGCCGGTATTTGAAACACGGATCTCCTGGATTCCATCCAGTTACTCTAACCCATCGAGCTACCATGGCCAACTTGCTGACATGGCATTAAATTCTCCACTTGACTCGTATATTTCCCCGGTCATGACGGCAAGTTGGCCATGGTAGCTCACTGGGTTAGAGCGACTGGACGGAAACCAGGAGATCCGTGGTTCAAATCCAGGCCATGTCATTGAATTTTTCATGTTGACTCTATCTATACCATCGTATGCTAGCAGTAGCTAGAACTATGGACAAACATTAAATTTATTGCGTTAATGACATGTCACGTACAATGTAGATAAAATTTTTATGCTCTAAAATCCAGCCCCAGCACAAGTCATACTTAATAGATGTCATCAATTATACCGCGTAACAGTAACTGACAGCTGTGGAACATGTCAGTAAGTAAGGGGCGGCGGATCTAAGATGCTACTCATGTAGCGGCCTACAAGGGACAATGACTTGCAATTAAGGGCCAAGCCAATGTACAAGATGACAGCTTAGTATGCAGGGCCTCTCTTGTTACAGACTTGAGAGACAGGAAGTCAAGCACGCAGGTGCATCCGATATTGCTTCACATCGTCATGTCACTGCCAGCTGTCCTTGCTTTTACATTGTAGTATGTTCCTCTAACGAGAAATGGGTTTGACATCAACAACTCTTAGCGCGATCCGCGTGACGTTAAACTCCCAGCACTCGTAACACAAAAGGTTTAAGTTTTGTTGATATGTTGAAACTATAGCCGTAATCTCTCTCAGAAGACACTAGACTTGTTTTCAAACATATTCCTTACAGACACATTCTCGCGAGAGGAAATAGTTAATTAGAACGAGAGCTTTCTCGTCATGAAGGTTACAGCGTTCAAACACCTTGTGGTAGAACTACTGTATGTCCACGACAAGGCTAGAGGGGAATGAAAGGTAGAGGCTCTTGAACTGCTTATCTGCACCGGCAGCGGATTTGTTTACTAGGAAATGAGTGTATGAGAGTGCATATGAGTCACCCATGCTGCAAGATCTATGCCCGATTTTACCAACAGATGTTAAAATCGACGTTAACAAATGTAACGTAACAATTGTCACAGCGCTAAAACTAATGTTAAATTTCTTGCATTTCACCAACCTGTTTACTTAAAATGTTAACAAAGCTGTGTTAACGCCAAGAAACTTGTAAATATCACAGTTATAGAAGGCTATGGATGAGTTTCTGAACGTACTCCGGTGCGCTTTTGTTTTAATTTTCGTCTGCACAAATGGCGGATGAACAAAATCATAAATAAAGCCGTGAGACAAATTTCTCATCGACGGAGAAAGAATTGTTAATGGAAGTGTAAGGATATCGTGGAAAATAAGAGGACCGATGCAGTGAATGTAAAAGAGAAAGATGTCGCGAGGAAAATATTGGAGACGAATTTAATTCAAATGCATGTGTCACTACTACAAGCACCAAACAACTTGTCAGTATTACGTAAATTTAAAACGAGGTGCGAAGAGCAAGTGCCTTAAACGTTTCAAGACGGGAGGTGAACAATGTATTATTCACATAATTCAGTGAATTATAAAATCGCAAAGTTATTAATACTTGAAGCAAAGGCGAGATCGGCATATTCCTTTCGATGTATACTCTAACTCATTATTACGTAAATTTAAAACGAGGTGCGAAGAAGGACAAGTGACTTGTACGTTTCAAGACGGCAGGTGGACAGTGTATTATCCAATTAATTCAGTGAATTATGAAATCGCAAGGATACTAATACTTGAAGCTAAGGCAAGATAGTCATATTCCTTTCGATGCATGTTCTAACCTCTCTTGTACTTCCGCAGTAACCTTCATAGCAACATGTTTCGACAGTCTATACCTCCGTAAAACAATTTTCTTCGGATAGTTCCTCAAAATCGTTTCTCCTCATAGGCCGTACTCTATTATGAATGCCATTTAGACGGTCTTAAATATAACAAATCGACAACAGTCGAGTTCATGATCGCCATCTTGACTATTTACAATTGTTAAGGACTTAACATTGGAAATTTGGTTTGTTAGTTTAACAAGAGATTTAACACGAGTGTTCCGCTAACACTTGTTGGTGAAATGCAATTTTTGTTTTAACTATTGCTAAACTCGTGTTAAGTCTTAACATTTGTTGGTGAAATCCGGCACTAATGTTTGTTGCAGTAAATGCAGCGATAGGTATTACATGGCAAAGCGAGAAAGCGTATCGACAAAAATTCGCAACACAGAGAAGTTTACCTCAGCTTATCGCACATACACGGCGAGTACAATGTATGTATACTCTGTTCAGATATAATTGTGTCTTCTGGACAGCAACGTGTCACACCTCGGCAGGCGCGAGAAAACATATACAGACACACGCAGCTTCCAATCGCTCTATCTGTGTTTCGTAACTTACTGTATATCAACTTACTAATATTTCACTCTTCTAATCGACAGGTAAGGCCCGATAAGAGAAGATCAAAGCGCTGTTTACCTGAAGGTCAATATGCCTCAACGCTCTGTCGAGTTATACCTATCGCTGTATTTACTGCAACAAATATTAGATCTGGCAGCATGGGTGACTCACATCACTCTCATACACTCATTTCCTAGAAAACAGAGCGGATAACAATTCAAGCTCCTCTGCGCTTCATTCACCTCTAGCTTTCTTGTCATAGACATACAATACAGGGCGTTGATAAATGACTGGTAACTTTATTTTTTGGTAGGTTTTAGAAATGACCTGATACATTCCTATGGTGTACATATCTATTCTTCTGATTCTTCACTCCATGGTTTAGGCATATCGCTCGTTCCGAGTTCATAGATCCCTCCAGCGTTTCCTGGGTCGTCCTCTGTCTCTTCTTCTTTAGGATTATAGTTTAATACTGCATTTAGATATCTTCCACCCTCCATTCTTAATATATGTTCATGCCATTGTTGCCTTCGTTCTGATATTTTGTCATGGATTGGTTCGATTTCTAATTCCTTTCTAATATCCTCATTTCTTATTCTGTCCAATATTGTACAACCTTTAACACTTCTTAAAAATGTCATTTCTGCAGTCTGTATTTTATTTAAATCCTTTTGTGTTGTCACCCAGGTTTCGCTTCCATATAGTAAAGTTGGAATAGCCATTACCTTATACATGTTCATTTCTGCATCCTTTCTCACTCTTTTTTTAAAGTTCTTTGGATTGTCCCACATATTTCGCGGAATTTGTTTAATTTTTCTTCTATATCAGCATTGTTTCTTAAACTTATGTTACATCCTAAATATTTAAAACTCGATATTTGTTCTAAAATCCTATTTCCTAAAACAATTTTTAACCTTACATTATAATTTCCTTTAAAAGCCATAATTTTTTTTTTCTGATATTTTAAAATTATACTTTTGTACTATATTATTTAGAATATACATTGATTTTTTCAGTTGATTTTCATTCCGATGAATCAATATTTGCTCATCTGCAAACAGCAGGGCATTAATATAAATATTTCCTTTTATTTTGATTCCTGGGTCTACTAAAATCTTCCAGTCATTTAGAATATCGTCCATATATATAGTAAAAAGAGTAGGTGATAAGCTACACCCTTATCTTAGTCCAATATTAGTAGACATTTGTTCTGTTAACCTATCCCCAGTATCAATTCTTATTGTTGTATTTGTGTATATGCCTTTTATTGAATTAATAATATGTGGTGGGTAACCCTTACTTTCTAATATTTGCCACAGTTTTGATCTATTTATTCTATCAAAAGCCTTTTCCAGGTCAATGAATGCGATATATTTTTCCAAATTCTTTTCCCTTCGTTGTTAAATTATTTGATTAAGGACAAATACGTTATCTGTACAGGATCCGGTCTTTGCGGAACCTGCTCTGCTCTTCTCCTATAAGACATTCTGTAATAGTTTTCAGTCTATTATTTATTATTTTATTATATATTTTGTAACTTATGTTCATTAAACTTATCCCTCTATAATTACCACAGTTTTTGCGATCTCCTTTTTTAATATATTTTTAATTAGAGCGATTGACCATGATTCACGTATTTTACATAATATTCCGAAATAATGTTTCCAGGCCACACTATGGCCAAGCGGTTGGATCGCTCGACTCTCATCAAGCCGGCCCGGATTCGATCCCGCATGTGAGATTTGTGATGGACAACACGATGTTGGGGCCGGCTTTCTCCGGGATATCTGGGTTCCCCCATCTTTCCACCAGTTCCTCCACTATCATCTTGACTTTCATCCACTTCGCCCTCATTTATTCATCTACTTCTCTCAATTTCATTTCAGACATCGGGCTGAACATCCATCCTGGATTTCTCTATCCGATCCAGAGTTGCGGCTGAACCCGATGCCCAGTGACATAACGGGTAGTGAACCAAGAAAACCCTAACACCAGGATAGTGGTATAACTAGGGAAGTTAGAGAAGGAGGAGGAGGAGGAGGAGGAGGAGGAGGAGAAGGAGGAGGAGGAGGAGGAGGAGGAGGAGGAGGAGGAGGAGGAGGAGGAGGAGGAGGAGGAGGAGGAGGAGGAGAAGGAGGAGAAGGACGATGATTTCTTTCTTCAGTAAACACTTGTAGTTCGTATTAAAAATATATACGGGGTAGACACAACTTGAAGTCGAAACAACTGAACAAAACTTGATTTTCACGACCTTTCTCCGTCTCTATGCGCATGCTGCCACGTACCTAGTAGGTAAAGAACATTTGCAACTTAGTGCACCATCCAAAATCTCCATATGCATATTTTGAGGGCTTCTGAAAAGTTAGAAAAAATTTCCCTTTGTATGCCGTTGTCAACAATATAACAAAATGCCCATTTCTTTATTGTACTGGTAGAGTGTCTGCCTCACATTCAAGAGGTCCCGAGTTCAAATCACGGTCACGATGAGTTATCTAGATAAGCTTTTTCGGAGACATTCCTCATCTTGGAAAGTGAATGTCAGGTAGCTCTACACTGAGAGAAGAGAGCCAACCAGGTACACTATAGAAAGTTATGACAGCTCAAACGCCGAGTAGCAGTGTATTAAAAGTGGTGGCGAATATCTGAAAGACATCATATTCAAAACAGAGAAGTGTTCTCCAATCTCCAACACCTATACTTTAAGATTATGTAACGAAAATATAAGTACTTATTATGAATTAAAATATTTTTCACTGTAAAACCCGCTTATTGTTTCTGCCACATTCTGTATATAATCATCGTATCAAGCCTTACCAGGTAAACCTCAGATAGACCTTAGATGTCAATACGACGATAAAGTGATGAAGATGATATAGACAAAATGTTTAATGCTCATTTATACTTCACAATAATTTATTTGATATGATATCTAAAACTATAAGTATTTAATCACATTAAGTTAAAATTATTATTATTATTATTATTATTATTATTATTATTATTATTATTATTATTATTATTATTATTATTATTATTATTATTATTATTATTATTATTATTATTATTATTATTATTATTATTATTATTATTATTATTATTATTATTATTATTATTATTATTATTATTATTATTATTATTATTATTATTATTATTATTATTATTATTATTATTATTATTATTATTATTATTATTATTATTATTATTATTATTATTATTATTATTATTATTATTATTATTATTATTATTATTATTATTATTATTATTATTATTATTATTATGATTATGATTATTATTATTATTATTATTATTATTATTATTATTATTATTATTATTATTATTATTATTATTATTATTATTATTATTATTATTATTATTATTATTATTATTATTATTATTATTATTATTATTATTATTATTATTATTATTATAATTATTATTATTATTATTATTATTATTATTATTATTATTATTATTATTATTATTATTATTATTATTATTATTATTATTATTATTATTATTATTATTATTATTATTATTATTATTATTATTATTATTATTATTATTATTATTATTATTATTATTATTATTATTATTATTATTATTATTATTATTATTATTATTATTATTATTATTATTATTATTATTATTATTATTATTATTATTATTATTATTATTATTATTATTATTATTAAAGTTTCATTTTTTTTTTCAAACCGCACGTTAGCAGATACAGAAAAGCTGCTTCCTCGTATCTTCCAAAAATGTTCCTGTAAGTAACTTGACCATAAAGTACTCCAGGTTTCTCGATTTAACCATCCTGAAACTATTCCAATGATCACACATGCTGATGATACGAGTTGTGTGTTTTGATACGATATATTCTTTAGTAAATATAAGAACGTTCTTATCATGAGAGCTTTTTCCGCCATAGAGCTGCAATGCATGATTTATTAGAGATGGCCGCCTTGGAAGATACTGTAATCGTAAAGGTTTATTAAAAGATATGATTACACATAAAATTACAGGACAAGGGTAATTCAGAGACCAGGTTTGGATAATACAGGGTCATATTTTCATAATTTAACTCATCTGGACTGCAAAGTATGTTTCCGTTTCGAACATATCAGGAGGTGTTGTGTTTTTGAGGTTATGGTCCCACGAACTCTTATGTGAACTAGACTTTCACTTACTACTGCCGTAACCTTCAAGCTAAATGAATGGAACTGTCGTGTGGGAACCAATGTTTTCGTTACGGTAAAGTGTCGCATTGCGTGGATTTAGTGTTAACGTAGCTCAAAGTAGGCTGTGGGAAAACTCTGGAGTGCATTCGCGTTCCCGATGGGCGAAGGCAAAGAATGCAGTGATGGCTTGATAGGTTCTGCTCCTTATGGCTATGGAGTTTTATAATACACAGTTGTTACAAAAGTCAGCCGACAAACTTTTGGTGATTAGGCAACTCTTTGATACAGGACACAATGAGTTTGTGGTTGTATGCTGTACATAAATCGAAATCAATAAGAGCCAGTACACCACTTATTAAACAACTTTTATTTATTGCTACTTATGTTTGATAGTAGCCGTGCTATGTTCAAAATGCCAATCTGAATATCTCCGCAACGTGTAAATAAATTTTGAAAGAAAGTTGAGAAATTAAAATGGAGCCGCTTAGAGCCGTAACGGCATGTATGCGTGCTCCTGACATTTGCCAACCTCGTAGTCAACAGCTGTAGCTATGCTTTCTTTGATTTAATGGAACATTTATAAGAAGCTGTCTCGTCAGTTTTTCCTGATACTCAGTTACATAAAGGTCCAAAGCATAAAGCATCATTTTATTTGCTCTGCGCTGCTCAATTTTTATCTAGTGTTGCCAACATAATTTACTCTTTACATCACGTTCGCAAGTAACATACTTCGTAATGAAAATTTTGATTTTATGAAACATCTATTTTTCTCAAAACGATGTTACTGTGCTTTGGGCCCTTATGGTTCTTAGCCTCTCAATTATTATTGGCTCCTTCCAAAATTATTCGCCATTCCTTTGTTTGGTAAATTAATGTTTAAGCACCTTTATGGAATCTGAACCTGGCCCCACAAATCGATAGCCCAAAACTCTTATGCCTGCTCACTTTCTTCCCGGGAAGCAAGCCAGGTGAAAAGACGATTAGATATCGACGTTTCGGAAGTGTGCATATCTCCCATTATCAGGATATTTATAAAATGTTATAACCACAAATGAAACATTGGATATAACACAACTATAAACAAAGACAAAACACTATCAAAATTCGCATTACTGAACAAAAGACTGTTTTCCGTAAATTAAATGCCAGGTCAGGAGATGGCGTGAGTATAGAAAATTGTGTCAAATAAACGTAACTACTTAACTTGATTATCAAGCTGTATTAATCTTTGCTTCTTAATTCCATGGATTTTCAATTTTAAGGCCGGTTTCCAAGAAGAGCTGAACTGAAATCCAGCATCACAATTAAGCGTGCTCCTTTAAGAGGAAATGGCCAAAGCCTCCTTAATTCTCCGCTCCCAGTAACTGTTGCATATTGCCAAGATGGTCGTCTCCCGAATGTTGGCTCTGTGGTCGTTATCAAAACAATGCTCTGCCAGCCCAGACTTATCAGGTTGCATTAAACGAATGCTCCGCTCATGTTCGATTATTCTGGTAGCGATGATCCTTCCGGTTTGTCCTATATACGGTGTCCCACATTCACAGGGAATGCGGTACACTCCCGGATCTTGGAAGTCCAGTGTGTCTTTCGCTGGTCTCAACAGGTGTTTAATCTTCGGAGTTGGCTTATGGATGGTCCTGATGTTGTATTTGGCGAGAATTCTGTTGATTCTGCCGGATAGGTTGCCGGTAAACGGGATGCAGGCTGTAGCGGTAGTCCAGTGATTCATTTGTGGTTATAACATTTTATAAATATCCTGATGATGGGAGAGATGCACACTCCCGAAACGTTGATATCTAATCATCTTTTTACCTGGCTGGCTGCCCGAGAAGGAAGTGAAGGCATTCGTCGCCAGGAAAGCTTCAAGTCTTATCTCTTATGCCTGGTTTTACTAGAGCTGCTGTTTATATGTCAAAATTATAAATTTAATTTAAAATGTATGTGAAAATCACAGAGGAATCTCTCTTCTAAACATAGCCTGTAAAATATAAAGCCGATTAGAAGAAAAATAGAACGGCTTTAGAAAGGACGAGTCATGTATTGATGCCACTTTTAGCATTAAACAAATTTTATAGAAGAGAAGTGATTATAATTTAGAAAGTTATCTCCTGTTTTTAAATTATATTAAGGCATATGAGTACAAGGAAAGGTTTGAAATAAGAATGGGAAAGCATAAAGTACATTATAAATTAATGCCATAAAATCGTTATATTATATTCTAAGTTTTAAGGATAAAAGCAGAGACGTTAATAGAGGATTAAGACAGGTATTTTCGGATAGCTCTAAGATCCATGGACCCTGGACTCATTTGAGTATCGTTTCAGCCATTCCATTCACCGTCCGATATAACTTAACTTTGGAAGACGTCAATTAAAAAATCACCCTTCTTGTTTACTATATATGTAGTTTCTTGCATATGGCCAGATATTACAAGCAGAAAATGAAGTGGAGCTGCAAATATCAGTAACTAAGTTGAAGGAAATTGGAAAAAAGTACAATATGAGAATGTCTGGTAGAAAATCTAAATCCATGGCAATGAAAGGGAAAGAACAAAGAAGAGTCAAAATGGTTTTTGATGGGAAAATTATAGAACAAGTTTCATAATTTCTCATTTTCCCCAGAGTCTGGAATTATGAATGAGAGTGCGAATGTGTACGTGATCTAATGATTAAAACTCAACAAATACGAGTTGACACCTTCGATATGTTCCAAAGGAGAACGGCCACCGATATGACCATTGGAGTTAAAGCGGGGTATAAATGGAACAAATAAAAAAAGTCTGATAATTCAAGTACTTAGGGTCAAAAATATCAATTCTGACAAGCAAAGTAAATGTTGAACATGCAATAGATTAAATGGAGAATAAAACACATTTTGGAAAAAACATTAGAACAGAAATACAGCAAAGTGTCTACAATATATCTAAATCAGCTCTGATGTACTGTTGTGAAATGTGGACATTAAGAACCAGAGAAAAATGAAGATTGGAATCAGCTCGAATCAGATGTTTACGACCATTGTTAGAAGAGATAGGGTTAGGAGAACTACAGTAAGAGAACAGTTAATGGATGCAAATATTACTGAAGACATTCATAAGTATCAAAAACATTGGAAAGAACACGTTCGACGAATGCCCCCTTCCAGACATCCAAGGCAAGATTTATTTTATGAACCTTCATGAAGACGAGGTGTTGGAAAAGATAGAGTGACTAGTTTTGTTAGCTTCTGAACAGTTCTGAAGACCTAAACCTTGTGAGGAAGAAGAAAAAGAACAAGAAGAACTCCATGTAAATCCTGAAATGGAATTGTGCGTGTTGTGAATGAAGTACAAAGTCTAAAGAGAACTAAGCCTTATAAACTGACTAATAAAACATAAAACTCTTTGTGACTGCATTAAAATGCATTATTAAAATAATTCATCATTAATAAGATTCTTGCTGTGAAGTTATTCATACATGAGACAAAAATCACTAGTCGATCTATAGATTGGTCATGACGTAAATAAATAATAATAAAAAAGAAGCAGAACTGCTGTTTATATCTGATAAATATGATTCTCCATGTGAAAGTGGGGATATAGTGGTGCACTGATCCTTACTGAAGAAGTGTTTCTCTACAAAAAGAAAACCTCTTAACCTTAAAAATACAGTAATGTTAACTGTAGAAGAAATATTAACTGTTTTAGAATGGGAACCAACAAATTATTAGATAATAAATATGAAATTAATATGAGAGGAGCAATTTTTTGAATTGATAGGATAATAAAATAGTTTACTCATGAAAGACTTTACTGTATTCTTGTTAAAATTATTTATTTACGTACATTGATTACCGTTAAAATATTCGAATTAAAAATCATTAGGTAACTCTAAAGTTTATATACCATCTCTCTGAAACCCTTGAAGGCTTGTTGGCTGCATTCAGTAACACCCTGTATATGAGCGGGAATGTGATATTAGTCCTCTATTAAAAAAAAGTAGAGGACCCCAAAATACGGAAATATGGAGAAAGTTTTCCCTCTATTTTCCAGATTAAGCGTAGATATATATTTTGTTGATTGTTGCTATAAAACAGTAACATCAGCTGATTCTGTTTCACTGGGCTCTATATGCTCGCACATTCTGTTTAAATGCACTTCGAAAGTATGGACGTGTCACATCTTTTGCCACGTCACACAAACATGCGCGCGCATTCCGCACTCTTCCCATATCCTTAACCCAGACCTTGCTGGTTTTCTTTGCCACCAGATTTAAAAATATCACAAACGCCAAAAATCAAGGGCTCCCGGGTCGTTGTTTTATTTCGGGAACGTCACCTCTATTTTTTTCAAAACGAAGGAGAAGAAAATGCTCCTCCCAGAGGAACCGTGGTGGGGAAGAATAATTTGAAAAAAGAGAATCAGAAAGGTGGTACAATACAGTTGTTTTGCGTGTATACAGAGCGTGCTTTGTATAGAGTTTTGCAGTTATGTTTTACATTTTTTGGTACAGAATCTATTGTAAAATATGTGGTAGTGGGGGCACGCCTCGCGCCGCGATCGTCTAACCGTAGATTGAACCCGATTCAGAGAAACAACCGTCCAAGTCCCATTTCTTGCTCGATCTGATTAAAAAAAAGTTAGGAATTCCCTCTTATCTGCGTATGCACACACCTGAGCTGAAAGCTAGCCAAGTTAATCCTGGCAGGTGTTTCTGAATTCACAGAAAAAGAAGCACTTAATTGAATAGACCAGAAGAGTCATCGGCATTTTGATTAATGCGTCCTTGAACTAGTAGCATACAACTATACTTCACATTGTAGGTAATCTTATCTCACTAATGTAAATGTATACGAATTAAAGTTACATTACAGAAATTTTTAGTCTCTTATTTTAAATATACATCTTCCAACGTTATGTCATATCGGATGCTGAATGGAATGTTGAAATTATGTTCAAATGAGCGCAGGTTTCATTTATCTATCAAGATAAGGAAAACTAAAACAGAAAAAAAAAACTTATCCAAATAACTCATCCTGAACGTGATTCTAACTCAGGATTTCTTGAATGTGAGTCAGACACGCTACCACCTACGCCACAGAGGCGGGCATTTTGAGTTTCCTATTAACAACTCAATGTTCAAAACTTGTTATAACTTTTTGTGTTTTGTATATGGAGAACGGCACGATGTTATATCAATCGTTTTAGACATAACGCACGATTATTTGTATTAAAGTAGTGCAGCAATTGTAGCTGGATAAATGTTTCTACTTGATACCGCATTGAATGATGGGTAAGATTTATAATTTTATTTAAAATGATAAAGAGATGCACAAATATTTTAAATAATTACTTTCCGTACTTTAACATCAATGCATCATGTCGTAAGAAATGAGTTGCAGTTATTAGGGAATTAAAATTTGGTCAAGAGGTGTTTAGCAATGCAGTTCATGTTTAGGTAATTAAGTAAGGTTGGTGTAGCTAGGCAATTAACGTTACGATGAAACTGAATTGACCAGAACAATATTAGGTCGAGGTGTACCCACGTGTGCAAAAGTTTTCCGATGGACGAGGGAGTTGGAGAGGCAAGGGGAACAAAATTCTATGATCGTTTAGTTTAGCCTAGTGAAAGCAAAGGTCAAGTTTACCTGCTGATCAACACTGATGTTACCCTCCACCGACTACTGGAGGCAGGTGACAATGAATTGCCTAATCCTTGTTTCACATAAGCTAGCCCCGTATCTCTAACCGGTCACGTGACCTTATCACATCTCATTGGTTGCTGTTGCAGTATAGACTGTTGTGCGGTAAAAATTAGTTCGTTATTTAACATGGTGATATATCTTTATATGTTGGAAGAGAATTGTCAAATGTATATTTTCGTAACTGTTTGAATTAAATATATTACGCAACAGAGTTGACTTATCTGAAATGCATGTTAATTCTTAAACGAAGTAAAGAGGAGGTTCCTTTGCTCTCAAGCACATGGCACGATAGCACGTGATTTAGCGGTAGTGATGACATATTTGTTTATATGACTTTTATCACTGACCTTGTTTTGAACAGGATTAGTCATATACCGCCATTCGACTGTGTGCTATGCCGAATGCGAGAGCTAAATTATTTTACTGGTCGTTTATTGCGCGTGTACTTATTATATGTATAATGGCAGAGTCTACCGCCAGTTTTTCACTGAAGTATTGCAAAGGAAAACCTTTACAAAGCGGCGAAAAAAGAATTATGGTGCATGTGTTTAATGCACTCACAGAGAAGAATCCGTCTTTGTCAGTGAGAGAAGTCGAACAGCTGTGCTCTAAACTTACAGGTGTGTTAGATGCGTAGGAACACCGCGACATGAAATTGAGACAACAGGAAAATTTACCACTCCAGGGGCGATATTGCTGTGTGGCAAGGACGTTATTTAAGGACAATCAGACGGTACTGAGATACAATTCGCAAAATATACTACCTTGACGAGACTTGGGTGAATGAGGGACACACAAATATGGCGTGACACGAGTTTTAAGACTGAAAGACGAGCATTTTTGCAAGGTATGTGTGCTGATCTTAAAAGATTCCAGTGGAAAAGGCCGAAGGCCTTTCATTATAAACTTGTATCAGTTTCATTGCTCATTTATTCAGTTTCAACTTCCTCAGTTCCATTATGAAGTTCATTATTTTTGCATGCCTTCATATTCTTATTTGTATGATTTTACCTACCTTCCTGGCAATTATTAAGACGTTTACTCCAGTTTTAAATGTGACGGGAAAGCACCGTCTATAGCCTATAGCGCGAAAGCATTAGCCAATTAGGGCGAAGGGGAAGATAGTTGCACGCGGAGTGATACATGTCAGCGGGGCAAGGTTAATGAAACAGAGAGTAGTAGTCTACACAACAACAATAATAATAACGATAATAATAGTAATGATAATAGTAACATTAATAATAATAATAATAATAATAATAATAATAATAATAATAATAATAATAATAATAATGATGATAATAATAATAATAATAATAATAATAATAATAATAATAATAATAATAATAATAATGATAATGATAATGATAATGATAATGATAATGATAATGATAATGATAATGATAATGATAATGATAATGATAATGATAATGATAATGATAATGATAATGATAATGATAATGATAATGATAATGATAATGATAATGATAATGATAATGATAATGATAATGATAATGATAATGATAATGATAATGATAATGATAATGATAATGATAATGATAATGATAATGATAATGATAATGATAATGATAATGATAATGATAATGATAATGATAATGATAATGATAATGATAATGATAATGATAATGATAATGATAATAATAATAATAATAATAATAATAATAATAATAATAATAATAATAATAATAATAATAATAATAATAATAATAATAATAATAATAATAATAATAATAATAATAATAATAATAATAATAATAATAATAATAATAATAATAATAATAATAATAATAATAATAATAATAATAATAATAATAATAATAATAATAATAATAATAATAATAATAATAATAATAATAATAATAATAATAATAATAATAATAATAATAATAATAATAATAATAATAATAATAAAAGCTGACCAGGATGACTTAGGTGCTGGCACTCTGATCCCAAGGTTGCGAGTTCAGACCCGGTCTAGTTCGATGGTTTCTACGTGAGGCTAAAAGTGAAATGCATAGCAGTTTTACTGACATTTAAAGAACTCCTTCGTGATGCCTCCGACATGCCCTAGACGCTAATGTGATTTTGTATATGAACTGTCATTATCAAACAAAATAATTATTTTATTTATTTGGTTGGTCGTTAAGTCATTTGGTAACTTAGTGGCTATATTAATTGTAGTAGTATCTCCACACAAACTGTTCTTGAGAACTGTAACTGTAATGTATTTATTTTCACGCAGTGTAATATTACATTAATTATCGCTAACCTATGAAAGGTAGAAGTATTTCGTTCCAGATAAAATTACAAGTTTGAGTATTGGAAATGCATTTAAAAAGAAGAAAAGGAGATCAAAATGGTTGAGGAATGTGTGTGCGAGTGAGGAAGAGAGAGAAAATGACGTCAAAATAAATACCTAAGTTGGTACTGGAGAGTTGTATAAAACCACCTGTCTGCCTCACGTTCAAGAGGTCCCGAGTTCGAATCTAGGTCAGGGTGAGTTACCTGGATACGGTTTTTCCATGGTTTTCCCTTATCCTAAAAGACGAATGTCGGGTAGCTGTAAGCTCTATGGACTCTGGGCTCATTTGAACATCATATCACCCACTCCATTCATCGTCCGATATGACTTAATGTTGGAGGACGTAAATTGAAAAGAAAAAGAACCAACTACGTCCTACGTGTCATGTGGCAATACTGTTTTGTTTTCCATTGAGGCTTAAATACCTGTGCGCCAAACTCGCTGGTCAGGCAAAGTAGCGCTGCTCGAACCGTTACCATGGCTTTATCTTTGTTAATAAGAACCTCTCAGATAAGGCACTGATTATTCTCGTGAGACTGAGAGGGGAACTGCTGCGCTGCCCGGCCCTGTGCTAAGCACCAATAAACGCATCACTTCAGCCAATGGAATTCGCAGGAATCACAAATGACAGATAGATGTTCACTCCACGTGGAGTAATCAGTGCGTTATCTGAGAGGTATCTATTTCCAAAGATAAATCCATGGTAACGGTACGAGCAGCGCGACTATATAAGGAAACTGAATCGTCCTGGCGCAACTAACTGATAAGAAACTCGCCTCCCTCCCGTAGGCCAGTCTTGCATTCATCGGAATATATTTGCTCGCTTCTGTACCTGGAAATCAGTCGTATGAACCTGGGTGGTGCGGTTGCTAAGCCTTAGAGAAAATTCTGGAAATTATATAAAGCAGGGATGGCCACTAACCTCAATTCTGGGAGCCGCAAATTTATGAAACTAATTCGAAGCGAGGTACATCGTAAGAAATGTTTATAAAATGAACATTCATTTTTCATTTTATAACAAATGAAGGAACATTTACTTTTAGCACTACACAGAACGTAAGGAAAGAATGAGATTTTACTTTTGAGAAGTGTTTTTTCGAGTGTTAATTTTTGCTGTTACGTTTTAGAAATCTGGCTGTTAATGGGTAAGCGCAGTTCGCAGAAGTTCACTTAAATGTTCATCATTTCAAATCTATATTTAGATTTAATTAATTTAAGCAGTGAGTGCAGTGATTCACACACATATGTAGTCCCGAAGATTGAAATAAGTCTCTTAGCACACTCTTTTGTTAGTGCGTGTGATTTAAGTTGATAAAAGAACGTGTATTGCTAAAATTTGCGTCTTTCCCGTGGCGTTTTACTGCAGTACACAAGTTTTTTATATGATCCATACCGGTAGTCTTAGCACCCAAAATGTCGGTCATGTTAGCTAGATTTAGTGCTCATTTCCAGTTAACATTTCTGCTTCTGCTTCAAGTGATAAGATTCAGAACAGTTGAATTCTTCAAGTAAAACAGTCGGGAGCTCACTTCAAAGATACAATTGTTAGTGTACATTAAATTTATCAACTTAAGAGCTTTATCTTAACATTTACCGATACGTACGATCAGATAGACCTTCACTGGAGCAGGTAGTAGCAAAATGAGATTAGAAATGGCGCAAAGCATGGTGTACAGCAAATCGCCACCAAAAGTTAACCTATATTTCGTAAGACCTTAAAAAACGATAGAACAGAGAACAAATACGTGGATGGGTTAAAAAGTAATGCCTCCTATTTTTTTTTCTCTTTTAATTGCCAAGAAAATTGAATCCAATTTACATAGCTTGAAAACTACAACATTGACGATTAATCTGTCACTATTCAATATAATCTCCGTCCTTTTCCACAGTTTTGGTCCACCTTTTAACTAGGGTATGTATTCCAGTGTGGTAAAACACGCGGTCTTACTTCCTAAGCCATTGACGCACGGACGTTTTCACAGGCTCCTCATCTTCAAAATGAATCCCACGATGAGCTTCCTTTAGTGGCCCGAACAGACGGAAGTCTGATGGTGCCAGGTCAGGGCTATATGGGGGGTGAGGTAAGACTTGCCATCCCAATTTCTCAATTTCTGCAGTGGTGTAACGGCTGCTGTGTGGTCTTGCATTGTCATGCAAAAGAAGAACATCCGCCATAGTTTTTGTTGGGCGAACTCGGCCAAGACGTGCTTTCAGCTTTTTGAGAGTTCTGACGTATTGGACGGAATTTATTGTGCATTCCTGCTCCAAAAAGTCAATCATAAGCAACCCCTCTGCATCCCAAAACACTGTCGCCATAACTTTCCCTGCCGACCGCTGAGTTTTGATTTTTTTTTTTTTTCTTCGGTGACGTTGTGTGACGCCATTCCACTGACTGCCTCTTTGATTCACGTTCAAAAAATGAACCTACGTTTCGTCTCCAGTAACAATTTTTTCCAGAAATTCCTCTCCCTCCAAATTGAAGCGCTGCAAGTGTTCGGAGGCTATTGTTTTCCTTGTTTCTTTGTTTTGGGTGGTTAACATTCTTGGTAGCCAATGTAAACAAACTTTTGAGTAACCCAGTTGTTGAATAATCGTCATCACACTGCCTTTACTGAGGCAGGTAATGCGATACAATTCACCTGTTGTTACCCGGCGATCGCCACGAATGATGTCATCGACTCGCTGAATGTTGCATGGAGTCACTGCAGTCACCGGCCTGCCGCTTCGCTTTTCATCTGCCAATGGTGTTTGCCCTTCAGCTTCGTTACAGCGACAAACCCATCGTCTAACAGTGCTGACATCCACCGTTGCATCACCATACACATTTTTTAGCGCATTGGCGTTTCACCTTCCGCAGTCAGAAATTCAATCACAGAACGCTGTCTAATACGAATGTCGATGTCAGCCATTTTGCAAGAGGATGCAGTGCTGCCACCTGTTGACTTAGGAAGTTACTACTGTAGGGGATTGGAGAAGAAGGTTTGAGGAATTGCGCCAAATTCAAAGTTTTCACGTAACTTACTTAAGGGGGGGGGGAATAGGAGCATTACTTTTTTACCCATCCTTGTATATGTTTAATTGTCTAAATGATATAATTTTATAGGTATCTGCTTTAAGACATTAAATAAATAAAAATTTTAATATTTTTAAATTATTATGTATCTTTCGTTCGTTTTACAGGTAATTTTAAAACCTTTTCTGGTAATAAAATTCCAATCTTTCATGATTTTATAAGAGTTGGGCATATACATACATCGACTGAAGAAATTTTGAGTTGAGGCCTACAATTAAGTAGAACAAGAGGAATATCGAACTGCCCTTTAAGTCTCGGCGCCAGAGATTCTAGGCAACTAACTCCTGGCTGACCCTCCTGTATATTTAAACGTCTCCAGTCACGTACCACTGACCGTAGATAAAGCCAAGACAAGGGAGAACTTCCTCATGCATAAAATTGACAGCTAAACGTTCATCATAAGGGTAAGAAAGGACATATTACGTCACTTCCTTTCGGTGGTTCTTTCCATAAATCTTCCTTGTCGCTAGTGACCGTTATTTGTCGCAGTGCATCCATTTGATTATAAGATATATAACATTCAATTTTCATTAGAAATCTTACAATAAAAATATATTACATTAAAATATGGGTTGAAATTAATCTTTAAGTATCATCTACTACAATAGAAAATAATACCTGAAACTTTCCTGGTGAGGAATACGTTCAAGTTATTCTCGGGAAGCAAGCCAGGTGAAAAGACGAATAGGAATCGACGTTTCGCGAGGGTACATCTCTCCCATCTTCAGAATATTTATTAAATGTTATAACCACAAATGAATAACTGGACTACCGCTACATCATGCATCCCGTTTACCGGCAACCTATCCGGCAGAATTAGCAGAATTCTTGCCAAATACAACACCAGGACCATCCATAAGCCACCTCCTAAGATTAAACATCTGTTGCGACTGGTGAAAGGCAAACTGGACAAGTTCCGGGAGTGTACCGCATTCCCTGTGAATGTGGGACACCGTATATAGGACATATCGGAAAGACCATCGCTACCAGAATAAGCGAACATGAACGGAGCATTCGTTTAATCAGCCTGAGAAGTCTCGGCTGGCAGAGCATTGTATTCTTTAAAGATGTTTCACTTCAACTTTTGAGCACTTTATTGGCCAAATTTTTAAATCGTCATAATTATGTTCTATATCAGCCGATGATGAAACTATTGCAGACGTGGAAAAGGAGCTACATATCTATCGCACTCGACCCACAGTCTCACAAAGGGTTTCATTTACAAGCACACGGGAACTATCTTCCCTGATTCGAGTCCTTCCCCTTAAGAAATCTCCCGGGCACGACTTGGTTCCTAACATTGTTATCAAGAAGCTCACCAAAAAGCTGTTGCATACTTGTCATCCATCCTCAATGCCTGTCTACGCCTCGGCTATTTTCCTCGCACCTAGAAGTTTGCCCATATAGCAGTCTTCCATAAGCCCAATAAACCCAAACACCTCCCCGAAAGCTATCGTCCTATAAGTCTGCTGCCGACCCTCTCCAAGCTGTTTGAAAAAGTAATTCATCACCGTCTTCTGTCTTACCTTAATCATAACCATGTTCTTCCGCCTTATCAATTTGTATTTCGTCACAAACAGTCCACTACCCATCAGCTTTTACGATTAACTCAGTCAATTGTTCACGGCTTCGAGGCCCATCAGTATACCACGACTGTCTTCCTTGATGTGGCACAGGCATTCGACAGGTTTTGGCATGATGGTTTGCTCCTTAAGCTCTACCGCATATGTCTTTCTATTTACTTATTACATCTAATCCACAGTTTCCTCTACGACCGCAGCTTTTCAGTACGCATTGGTGGAAAGCTTTCATCCCCACGTAATATTACCGCAGGTGTCCCACAGGGTTCTATCTTGGCCCCGACTCTATTTAATATATACATTTCTGATATTCCTGACTTAGCTCCGACTTCTTTAGCTCTTTACGCTGATTACACAGTACTATATTATTCTCATGTTAATCTCCAGCACGCACAACAAATAGTACAGCTCTCTTTAGATCGCCTAACTCATTGGTTCAGCACTTGGTGGATCTCATTAAACCCTCAGAAAGCGAAGCTAAAACCTTCACTCTTCGCCGGTATACTCCGCTTACTCCGTTGTGTTTCTACAGGAACAATGTCCCTTGGCTCCCCACTACAACTCCCGTTAAATACCTTGGAGCGATTTTGGACTCTCGACTGACGTGGCGTGCTCATATCGATCGTCTTATATCACTGACCTCCGGGTGACTTTCAAAACTCTCACCTCTGTTGCATCACCGTTCCAGCTTCGGCCTACAGTATTCATTGTTACTCTACAAACAACTTGTTCGTCCGCTTATTACATATGCCTGCCAAGTGTGGGGGCCCCACACACATGACATCTGCGTCGTCTTCAGGTCATGCAGAATCACTTCATGCGCATCGCTACCAACGCTACATGGTTCATCTGTAATCAGCAGCTCCATCACGAACTAGGACTGTTACCTCTTCACGACTACATTCGCAGGATCGCTCGTCGTTTCTTTTCCACGCTGCAAGAAGTTCCAGGAGCTGGGCATTATAACATCGGCGTCCGCACGCGCCAGCCCTTACGCTTGAAGAGGAGACTACCACAGGACCTGCTTCTAAGTGATACATCTGACTCGAGTGATTCTAGTGCTTGATGTCTGTCTTACATCTTCAATATTGACATAATTTCTCAGAAAGTATTATTGGAGTTCTAACTTAATGTAGTTAGGGGGCGGCCTGTTAGCCTACCCCTGAGGTTCATTGTTCTTATTGTACTGTTACCTTCTTTTCACTGTAATCTGTAAAGAATTATACTGCTGATCGATCAATAAAAAATTATAAAAAAATTATATTCTGTTATTTTGATCTTTGTATTTATGTGTTTTTGTAACTAGACCCTAACATACCTTACTGTTAAAATAGGGTTACTTCTATCATTATCATCATTATCATTAATTATTATTTATTATTATTATTATTATTATTATTATTATTATTATTATTATTATTATTATTATTATTATTATTATTATTATTATTATTATTATTATTATTATTATTATTATTATTATTATTATTATTATTATTATTATTATTATTATTATTATTATTATTATTATTATTATTATTATTATTATTATTATTATTATTATTATTATTATTATTATTATTATTATTATTATTATTATTATTATTATTATTATTATTATTATTATTATTATTATTATTATTATTATTATTATTATTATTATTATTATTATTATTATTATTATTATTATTATTATTATTATTATTATTATTATTATTATTATTATTATTATTATTATTATTATTATTATTATTATTATTATTATTATTATTATTATTATTATTATTATTATTATTATTATTATTATTATTATTATTATTATTATTATTATTATTATTGAAACGTTTAGTGTGATATAGTTGGCTTCCAGTCCCTTTAGTTGTTCATTTTCAATCGAAAGTTATAAGCATTTTTTTTTTTTTTTTTCTTTGCGCAATACAAACTGATTTCCTTTGTTCCTCGCTAAAGTCTTTAGTAATCGCGGACACACTGCTTTAAAGAAGGAAATGCAGGTTGCTGAAATTCTTATAGATGTATGAGAAATGCTACCAGCGGAATCTATCTAATGGGTTTTGGAGTTACCGTGCCAAGAATTTCATTCTCCTACAATTTGTTTCAATGCTTCATATGCTGTCACCTTATACCCCAGATTTAGTTTGTCATATTTCTATAATGCTGTGTCCTCCACAATCACTATTTTACTTTAAAGGTAGCGAGGGACACTTTCCAACCCCGGCTGCTGTCATTGACCATTGAAAATTAATAAGTTGTCTTACATATTTTGTTGTTAGTGTAAAAGGTAGCTCTTATATCCACTTATATATGCTAGAAATTATTTCAAATTAGGCAATAGGAACTTGACTACGTGCAAGAAACAGAGGCAATATTCAATTGTTTTATCATAAGTTTATTTTTATTTATCAACAAATGCGTGAACATAAAGAAGAGCATTTGCAGATGTTATAAGTGCAATCGAAGTTTTGGCTTGTCGGCCTCGGTAACAGGTCTGCCTCACGTTGAACAGGTCCCGAGTTCGAATCTCGGTCAGGGTGAATTACCCGGATAATTATTTTACGGGGTTTTCCCTTAACATGAAATACGAATATCGGGTAGCTCTAAGCTCTATGGAGCCTGGGATTATTTGGGCATTACTTCATTCATTTCATTCATCCTCCCATATGACGTAACTCAGGAGGACGTAAATTAATTAAAAAAGAGAACTTCAGTCGAAAACACACAACAATTATTTCGAAATTTGGTAATTCTATTTTTAAACTTATTGTCATAAACTGTTTAAATTAATGAATCACAGCACGGTTAGGGGTTTCCAATATGTTTGCGCTACATTAACTACACGGAATAAAAATTATCTTTCATAAAAACAGAGCTAAATTTGCACGTTTTATAATATCAATTACAAATGAAGTTTTTTTCTCAGAAACTGTTTTCGGTGCTCTGTGTTGTGAGGAATTTGTCCAGTTTATGCTTGCACGTCCTACACGGCCGAAAGTGATGTAAATGCTAAGTTTAAACCAAAAACATAACTAGCCAAAAAGGAACAAACAATCCTAAATAAACTTTGGTACATATCCAAGCATTTCTCTAAAATTAAATGATTCATAATGCAATATGTAGACAACACTAGAACATATGTAAGGTATCCCTTGCCAAGAAAGACAAGTGTATCATAGGTCAGTTACGAGGTAAACAGCTTGAATCTCAAGTACACGCTGGCAGTGTGCCAGCCATCTCGGCGAGGCTCGCATTCCAGGAGGTCCCGGATTCAATTCCCGTTGACCGCCCCTATGATCTGGGGTTTTACGTGGTTTAACTTGGTCGCTAGGCGAATGTTAGTGCTGTCTCAATTCCCTAACCATCATTTCCCTTTCGTTCCTCTGTTTCTCATCTTTTCAATGCGCTTATAGGTTTCATGGGGTGTTGTGCTACTGGAGAGATTGTGTGGATGCTTGCTCAAAGGAAACAGCTCTCCCTGAAGACACCTGAACGCTGCTTGGAGCATCAATGATTCCTCGACCACTATAAGTAGCTTCATGACTGGCACGGCTCTTCAAGACTGGAATTTTCAGACTTCCGCGCGTCTTGGTGTCTAGTGGACTGCGGCCTGTAGCCTCTTGCAATTTCTTCATTTCTCCCGTCATGAAAGGGGTGGTAGCCGCAATACATATATGTAGGTATAAGCATGTGTTATGTAAAACTAACCCTAACCTAAGTGCCAGTCATTCCTCCAGATAAAACAAATACGATTTGTGGTGCCAAAGTATTTAATGGATAACATGTGAAGTATCACGCACTATTTTGCAACAATTTTATGGAAAATATTAAAAATAATAAAAAATAAATTAAGAAATAGTTTCAAACAAAGCATCATGATATAAGGCAAGGAAGTGTCTTGTTATTGATGGAAAGCTTACGAAATACATAAATTGCAGTGGACATATTGCTTAGAACGACGAACATAGTAATAAAGATTCTAAGAAAGGCAAAATAAATTCCCAAAATTCTACTATTGAACATGTGTAAGGGAATTAAGTTTTTATAAGCTGTCAATAGCTGTTCTTGAAACTATACATTGTTGTGCAAATGGAAAACAAATACCTCATTTAACAAACACTATTTTATTGTTGTGTTGGAACGAGCTTTGTGAGCGAAGAAGTTAACTACCTGAGATAGTTAAGTAGTAGTAGTAGTAGTAGTAGTAGTAGTAGTAGTAGTAGTAGTAGTAGTAGTAGTAGTAGTAGTAGTAGTAGTAGTAGTAGTAGTAGTAGTAGTAGTAGTTTTAATCATCCGTTAAGTCAATACAGTGACATTGGATACGTCAACACAAATATTTAGAACAATACAAATAATATAAGTATAAAAATAAGTTGCATCAAGTGTAATTAATAAGATTTAAGCATGAACTCATAAATATATATAGTTGCATGGCTCTACAACTACACAGCATTTAAAATGCATCACAAATATATACAATTATATGGCCAGCTACAGTGTATCTAGAAATTCACTTATATCATAATATGAATCACTTAATAAAATTTCTTTCAACGATAGCTTGAAACACGGTATGGATTTTATGTTTTTCAGATTGGCCGGTAGTTTATTATACAGAGTGACTGCTGAATATCTAACTCCTTTGGAATAAAGTGTAGTTCTATGTGTTATTGTTCTTAAGTCTGTTTTACCTCTGGTGTTATGATGATGTATTTGATTATTTGTGGTGAAATTTTCAAGGTTTTGTTTTGTATAACATAGCAAACAGTATATATACAGACTGGGCAGAGTCAAGATTTTCAATTCCTTAAAGAAGTTGCTGCAGGAGTCATATTTTTTTCCTGACATTAGGCATCTAACAATCCTTTTTTGTACTTTAAAAACCAAGTGACTATCTTTACTATCCCCCCAAAACATAATGCCATACCTCATTAGATTTTCTGCATATGCAAAATATAAGGTTCTCATGTCACTTGCATACAACTCATTTTTTATTACTCTTAATGAGAAGTAGAATTTATTTAACTTTATTACTAGATATTTTATGTGTGCTTCCCAGTCTAAATGCTGATCTATCCATACTCCCAGAAAATTTGCTTCTGTCTTATAAGAAACACATGCACCATACAACTTGATGTCAGGTTTGCCAACATTTTTATTTTGTTTGTGGCGAAATGATATTGCTGAAGATTTGTTTGTATTAATAATCAATTTGTTTTCAGCAAACCAAGTTTCAATTTTACTGGTTATGTGTTTTGCATTTTCATTTCCCTTTATTATAACATTTGTGTCGTCAGCAAACATATTAAGTGTGTAATGCGATTGTTTCTTCCGTTTAAGTGAGAAATCGAGCTTTTTCTCCAAAAAATGTATGTAATCGCTCAATTTCTGGCATTTTTTTATTTTGTAAGTTTGTTTAAGATAGATTTATCGCGAATTTGCATTGAAATTACTCCAAAAACTTGTATGTACAGTGAGGAAATACAGACTTTCATACATCCACAATCCTCCTTGTTATAATGGATACTTAATCAGTGCTGCCAACTGACAAAAATAAATACCGCTACAATCGCGGATGAAGTGGATTAAGGTAAGGCGGGGTTTCAACTTTTTTAAAAAAATTATTTTATTTACGTCTTCCAACGTTAAGTCATATCGGAAGATGAATGAAATGGGTGAAGTGATGCTCAAATGAGTCCAGAAGAATGGAGAATGGTACCACGAAATCTGTGTGGACGCTGTGGGAAAGAGCAATTCATATGTGGATAATGTCTAAAGCTATGAATATATAAGTGTATAAATATGTTATTTTGTTCTCATGATTACATTATGCTTGAATGTTCCACTGTTTTTCTTTCCATACCAATTCATCCGCTATGCCAATCCTGTTCATCCTCCAATTGCGCTCGATTAGAACTAGTTTCCGCTCGGAATACAAATGAAAAAGGAACTATACAGAAAATTCTTCATAAAAAACTTACCATTTAACATAAACTAGAATGTCTAGGCCTTAATAAAAGTCAAAAGCTTTCATATTTACATGACAAGTAGGGCTTTTGTAAAACATTTTCAAAGTTTTGATCCCATTTACCCGTGCTTACCTTATGAAGAGAAGTTTATTATAGGTATTTTCTTTTAATTTTCGTGTCACAGCTTTAGAAAATTCTGAATTTAAATACCAGTTTTATGTATTACGTATTTCATTTTGAATTTGACTGTAAACATTCACAGATCTACTTTCTAAAAATGATTTTTGGCAATTTAGGGGACTTAAAAATAGCATTTCGGAGATAAGTAGACGTATAGTTTGCCTTTTGTTGGTATTCAATACTTCTTAGATAATTGGAGTAAAAGTTAACAGGTAGAGAAAGTAAAATACCATTTCTATGCATTTTAAGCTATGGACGTCTACACCATTTCCAGCATGTATACGTACGGTTTACTTTAATAGAGTCAGGTTATTTATAAACCATTTCCACAACTTGATACGAAGCTGGAAGGCCAGCTAGTGGTAACATTCCAAGACGAGAGAATGTTCATGAATTGTGTTTATATATAACTAGATTTTGCGACTATCAAATGCCGTTGACAGTACAAGGAGGCGGTGACAAGCATGCCGCTCTCCTAGTCTGGCTGAATTAACGACTTTCAATTTTTCCCAACGTATGAAATATGGAAGTTACGCTGTAATTCCACATCCAAAAGTAAATTAAACGCCGTAATCTCCAATTATCCTATACGAGAGTCGACTGATAAGCCCCGACCTCACATAGAGATGGCACCACTGTGCCAATTTGATGGATAGAATCGTATAGTTTAACTCTATACTAGCTTATACCCATAGTTACAGGTCAATAATGTTTATTTTTTTAATGACAGCATTTTAAATAAGACAAGTGTAGAGCTTTCACGAAAATGGAGGATTTGGAAACACGAGCAGTGATTAAATACTTTCATTTGAAAGCCTTGATGCCTAAAGAAATCAAGGAGGAAATGCACAGTACATTGAAAAACATGGCGTAACTTTTGGGGGTCACATCCAGGAGGTAGCTCATCGGGCATGCGGAGCTTCGGCTTCGTTATACCCCATGATGCGGTCAGGGATGCCGACACCCCTTAAGTTGCGCCTTTTTCAGGCTTTAATTCTTCCAATTATGCTTTATGCGTGTGAGATCTGGGGCATGGCCGCAGGAACCAATCTGCGAAAACTCCAGCGTGTACAACATAGATGCCTTAGGGCCATCTATTCTGTTTGCTGGAGGTTTCCCGTGAGATACCTTCATGAAGCCTCATCTCTCCACTATGTGGAAGATGTCATTAGGCGCCGGGCCACAAAATTCTACGCGAGTTTGCCTCAACATCAGAGCGCCCTGGTTAGGTCTCTAGGGAACTATAGATCCTCAGAAAGACGCTACAAGCTCTACCGGCTTCCCCGCATGGCATGCGGGCACACCCGGTAACAATAAAGTTGTTATTACAACTTCAAAATTATTACTATTTGAAAATTGATTAATCATTGTAAATTAAACTCTTCCTAAATTTTCTCACACCAGCGGTGCACACAAGCGTTGCACCCGAGTTGGCTACCATGAGGAGCTACGGCTACCTCCCATCTCTTCATCCACCTAAATTTAAACCACCACCCTGCAAAATCCCACATATCCTGTCATTAAGTGGTTAAGTCCGTGTAGGACAGGCACACGAATGACACACATCGTGCTGACCCTCAGTCAGCCGCCAGCTGCTTGAATGAATGAATGAATGAATGAATGAAAGAATGAATGACTCTGCCCCTTCATATACAATGATTAAAAGGTGAGTTGCAGAGTTTAAAACGGAACGAACGAGCACTGGTGATGAGCCTCGCTCTGGACGTACTGTGGAAGTCACAACTCCAGAGATTATTGACAGAGATCATAGTACTGAAAGACCACAGATCAAAGTTCTTTGAGATAACAGATGCTGTAAACATATTACAAGAACGTGTACGTAATATTTTAAGTAATATTTTGGGCTTCCACAAGGACTATGCAAGATACGTGTCACGTTTGTTGACACCTGATCAAAAGTTGCAAAGGAAAACTGTTTCTATTAAGAATTTGGAGCTCTACCGTAAAAATCACAGTGATTTTTTTTAACGGCTTATTGCCATGGATAAAACTTGGATACCTCACTACACTCCAGAAAGTAAATCAGTCAGAACAGTGGATTGTGCCTGGTGAAACAACTCCAAAAGAGACAAAGTCAATTTTGTCAGCTAACAGGGTTATGGGTTATTTTTACTGATTACTTGGATAAGGGTAAAGTATCATTGGTGACTACTACGCAAGCTTACTGCAACGTTTGAATGAGGAGATGAAAGGAAAAAGACCTCATTTGGCAAAGAAAATTTTTTGTTTCTTCACGACAACGCTCCAGCACATCGTTCAGCATTGCAATGGGAAAAGTGTACGAATTAAAGTTCGAATTGCTTGAACATTCACCCTATTCGCCAGATCTAGCACCCAGTGACTACCACCTGTTCTCGAATCTCAAAATTTTTCTTGGAAGACGAAGATTTCACAGCAATGAGGTGTTTGATGTGGTAAACAGATATTTTGAGGATAAATCTCACTACAGAGATGGTTTAATTAAATCAGAACACTAATATGACAAATGCATTGCCCTTTCCGGAGATATGTTGAGAAATATAAAAAAATATAATTTTTTTGGAGGCCCGAGCTTATCAGCCAACCCTGTAAAACACCTAACTGATTGAGACCAGGTAATACTTCTCACCAGCCTAGGTATTGGACATGCCTTCTTGCTAAGGACACACAGCCTAAATGTAAGCACTGTCATTCCATGCTAACAGTTGCGAGCCCATTGTTGATCGAGGCGGCGCGGCGAGGCATTCAAAGGGACGGGCAGTGTAGTGTGTAGATAAAAGCTCGCCGAAACGGTGGGGGGAAGGACACGGATTTCTCGAGAGTTCTGGTTCTTTGTTCTAGCCGTCTTGATTCTTTGAGCAAATTCCGGAATGTGAGTAATCTATAAAAAGAGAGCTCGCCCGCCACAGTGAGTCATAATCTCCTAAGTTGTTTGGAAACAAAATTCTTCCCAACCTAAACTAATTAAAAACACCAGGGTGCTGGGTATTGCATCCTGTCCTTTCATCCCGAAGGTACAATAATTGTAACCTCACAAAATTCATCAACCTCAAAACCTACACCATATCCATCCTAGAAAATCCCGTTTCGAATACCTTACCTGCTAAAACCCTTAACGGGTGGGCACGAAGCAAAAACCTTCTGGCTATATACAGCCAGCCAGCACCATATGACATGACATGGCAGTGAGTCAGTCGTTAATTGAACTTGCGTGCGTTAACAGCTGTGTTGTGGTCATTGACCTTGCAAGTTGTATTGTGTATGTGACGCAGTTCTGAACTGCTGTGTATGAAGTGTACTTCTATGAAAATAAAGTGCAACTTTTGGTATTGGTAACTTGGACTTTTAATTTCAAGAACTCATAAAGTCACAATATAGTTAGAGAGTGACCTTTCTTCGATGTGCATCGACTTCAGTGTGGTGTTCCTGCTGATCTCTCACTGGACTTGAGTGGCCCAACTGTGTGTCAGAAGGCCGCGCCGTGGCTCAGTGGTTAGACCGCTTGGCTCTCACCAAGGCGGCCCGGGTTCAATCCCAAGCGACCGCAAAGTGAGATTTGTGATGGACAACACGGCGCTGGGGCGGGTTTTGTCCGGGATCTCCGGTTTCCCCCGCCATCTCATTCCACCGGTGCTCCATCTTCATCTCATGTATCATCAGTGTCATCGCCTGCGGTGCCATATGTAGTAAAAGCGGGCGTTAAACACTACACATTGTCTGTCAGAATATAGTAGAGTTTATAAAAGTAATTGACTTGTATAATGTTATATAATCAATGTTGTAACGGCTTCAACTATATGTAATATATTGTAGTCGCAATATGACTATTGTTAAAGCTACAATAATACATTAAAAAATACTTTTATCACGCAAACAAACCCAGGCTCTGTACAAAGAAACTGCTACATGACTGTACTGGCAAAATGTTTATATCTGGCGTACTCTTGATTTGTACAAAGCAATGAGGATGAAATAATTTGGTCACGCGGAGTTTGATGGAAATTTATGGCCCTTCGGGTCTACGTCAGTTGACTGCAGAGAGTAGAGTGCAGCTTCAAGGCAATTCACATCAGAATAAAACTATGCAACCGCCATTTACTCCTGATAGCTCTTAAGGTGTCTTCTATGTTTACAATATTACAAAACACACTTCTTATTGTATCAGACTCTAAAAATTAAACGACAATGTGTTATTTTTTCTGCGTTCATAACAGTAGTTGACGTAAGGTACAGTCCAGCAACGCAAAGAAGGTCCCTGTAAGGAATGTGCTCTCGTATACAGTGGTACAAAGACAGCGAATGTGTGTGAAAGGGAACGCCTGCTACACAAGGAGTAGAACCGTTAAAAAAGCATGCACCATATTCACTATGTACACTAAAACCGAGAAATTCATTCACAAAAGTAGAAGCCGCCAGAATGTTTTTGAATAGTCTGTAACTGTACTGACATGGGGTGTCATAAACTTGTCCAGGGAGGGTATGGGAACCTTCTCTAACCCCCATGCGTCTCAGGTTTCGGAGAGTTACTCTCCTGTCGAGGAGTATATGTACGCTTTGCTAAAAAGAATAATACCTAAAGAAACAAAACTTTACTTCCTTTCCAACCAATAATTCGTCATATTAATCAAACATCAATCTGTTTACGAAACAGTAATTTCAGGACTGTCCTGCGCCGTGGCATAGCGGTCTAAGGCGGCATGCCTTGGTCCCTGGTCACGGAAAGTAGCCCGGATTGGATCCCACCCATGTGGTGGAGATTTTAAGTCCCGGCTATAGGACAGGTGCCCACTCAGCATCGTGAGGAGAGTGAGGAGCTTACACTAGATAAGTGGCCCAGGTCACGGAAACCAACATTCCGGCTGGGGGATGCCGAGATGCTGACCACATCTCCTCCCCGTATCGGTTGGATGATCGTCCACCTCTGTCGTGCGTAAGTGGGCGTGAGGCCGGCAGTCGGGTTGGTAGGCCTTGGCCCTCTATTAATTTTAGGACTGCCTCTGCTGTCGAGTAGTCAGTGTTCTGGCTTGGCTTCCCAACCTAGAGATTCCGAGTTAGATTCCTGGTTGTGGATGAGAGTTTTTCTTTAAGCAGAATAATACCCTGTACCCTACAGAACGTAGGATAGAATTTTAGAGAGTTAAGTGACAAAAATTAACATTAACAAACTCTACAGTTCAGCAAACAATAACACAACTAGTTATTTCTCAAAATAAAGCCCTCAGATATTACCAAAGAAGTTGGTTAGCTATACAAATGAAACAAAACAGCTATTGTTAGGAAATCCTACGGTTTTTGTTGACATAAGAATTTACTAATGAAACCAGTAAAAGTGTGAACGTTAGCTCCTCGTGCTAAGAAATTAGGTAATATAATTACGGCAGCTTCCCAATTAGAGTTTGACACCTGCGTTCGGTTGATTACTTAACCAGTTCCTCGTGAATGCCTTTGATACGAGGAACACCCAATAAAAGAGGCCCTAAAGCGTGACGTGACAGCCAAATCAATGATAGCAACGACTGCGCACTTGGAAAAAGGTCAGAGTGTGGCATGTATACCATTTTTTATTAATAGCATGTGGTGAACCAAACAGAGCGCCTGCATGTGTGCTCAAGTCCGTCAGCATGCACAAAAGCTTTCACAAAACGGATAAAACGATACTAAAGATCCAATAAGCTTAGGTATTACGTGATGAAACGCAGACCTCTGAAACAGCGGCGTTAATTGGTTTTTTGTAATCCATTCAAACGTCACTCCCTCTAAATCGCTCTGCGGGGAGTAATTCTTCATAACCACCAGAGCGTACAGGGAAATGTGACGTCACACGACTCTGTATGCATTACATTGTTATTCTACAGACTTTTTCCATAGCTATTCTCAATCTATTTAATATTAATAAACGTGCCTATGCGCGGCTCGGCAGTGTAAATGGTAGCATGTCTGCCTCACGTTCAAGAGGTCCCGAGTTCGTATCTCGGTGAGGGTGAGTTACCTGGATAAGGTTCTTCCAGGGGTTTCTCTTGTCCTAAAAGACGAATGTTGGGTAACTCTAAGCCCTGGGCCCATTTGAGCATCATTTCACCCATTCCATTCATCGTCCGATATGACTTAAAAAGTTAAAGGAGATAAATTAAAACAAAAAACCATCTGTGTGACGATCACGTGAACTTTTCTACTCTTGTAAATCTATTCTATTTTTAATTAATTTATTGAAAACGTTCTATACCTATATAAAGTATTGTTAGTTTATATAACAAAGATACAATTATTCAAAATAATAGTAAACATGTATTGAGGTTGCAGTCCAGTACCTGTCTTCATTTAAACTGTCTTGAGATACAAAGAAAATTGAAGTTAGTTACAGTGGAGTAATAAATACGAGGGTTATCCAGAACGTAGATTACGTTTTCGTCTGTTTCCGCTAGGGGCGGGGCTAGCGCGGTCATCTTGGGGTCAGAGCGTTGCGCAGCTCAGTCGGCATCGAGCCGTGCTAGTGAGAGGTTCGTGCTGTGCTCCGTTCAGATACTGTGACGGTTTGAAATGTCTGCGTTAATTGAAAATCCCGCGAGCTGCGAGGTGCGTGCAGTAATAAGGTTTCTGACTGCAAAAAAACTGTAAACCGATAGAAATCTATCGGCAGCTTTGTGAAGTGTATGGGGACAACATTATCACTGAAGGTGGAGTGCGTCAGTGGGTCATCAGATTTAAAAATGGCCGAACCAATGTTCACGACGAAGATCGAAGTGGGAGACCCAGCATAGTGACTGACGAACTTGTCGAAAAAGTCGATGCTAAAGTCCGTGAAAATCGAAGGTTCACAATAACGGAACTTTCTTTGAGTTTTCCACAAATTTCGCGAAGTTTGTTGCACGAAATCATCAGCGAAAAGCTTGGTTACCACAAGTTTTGTGCAAGATGGATTCCAAAAATCTTGACAGAGGACCACAAAAATCAGCGAATGGCTGCAGCGTTGAACTTTTTGGACGTTTACCATAAGGATGGTGACTCTTTACTCGATCGCATCGTTACTGGTGACGAAACATGGGTGAAACACGTGAACTGTGAAACGAAATTGCAATCAATGCAGTGGGGGCACACAAGTTCTCCCCCAAAACCCAAGAAATGCATGCAAACAATGTCGGCAAGGAAGATGATGGCGACTGTTCTTTGGGACAGAAAAGGTGTGATTTTGGTGGACTTCTTGGAAAGAGGCACTACAATAAACTCTCAAAGGTATTGCCAAACTCTCCAAAAACTCAGAAGAGCCATTCAAAACAAGCGCAGAGGAATGTTGAGCTCTAAGATCTTGTTGATTCACGACAACGCCCGGCCCCACACGGCAAATGTCACTCGTGAAGTTCTTGAATCTTTTAAGTGGGAGTTGTTTCCTCATCCGCCGTACAGTCCCGACCTGGCACCGAGCGACTTCCACCTATTCCCAGCAATGAAGAAGTGGCTGGCTATGCAGCGTTTTGATGACGACGCACAGCTGCAAGAAGAGGTAACGAATTGGTTGAAGGCGCAGGCGGCCGAATTTTTCGACGAAGGAATTTCCAAGCTCGTACATCGCTACGATAAATGCCTTAATTTGAATGGTGACTATGTCGAAAAGTAGTATTTGAGTGTGGCTTTCATCTGTATATAATAAAATTTGTTTCCGATACTTTGTTTACTTTTTATTCCAAAACGTAATCTACTTTCTGGATAGCCCTCGTATTACAAAAATAAAAATATTTGTAACTTATAATCCACTTATCTTAAGAAGTCGATGTTAAAACTTCTTTCTTCATTTTCAAATCGATTTCGAAGGCATTTTGCATTCATCTTCAGTGAGTTTCGTCTTCGGATGTTGGTGATACTGGGAACGTGACATAGCAAAAGGAAAACATAGTAACCGGGATTTCCTTAACAGTTGGTTTTCACTGAAGATGAATGCAAAATGCCTTCGAAATCGATTTTAAAAAGAAGAAAGAAGTTTTAACATCGACTTCTTAAGATAAAAGGATTATAAATTGCACAGGGGCGGTTCCTCCATAAGGTTGCAGGTTTGCGCTACACCCACTGATTCTGAATATACAACAGGTGCATTTGGCACATTAAAGCTGTACTTGTTTGCATTGTTTTATATACAACATGTTTCAATTACGCTTATCGTCTGTAGCTGCCCATGACCACAGAAGTCGAAATAAACCGTGATTAGCTGTAGGAGCCACAGGTTTGCAGCGAAGTGTTAACCTAAGATTTCACCCAAATGTAGGCCCTCTGAGGGGGTTGCGGGAAGGTGAAGAGATGGGAGTGGCTTCTTATACATTGCTTAAATGGAGGTTTATAAACCTAGCTCCTCCTACTCTTAGCAACGGCTATAGCGTGACCTTCAGGCTTAGCTTCTGTGTGCTCTGCTTTTCGAACACAGGGAGAATTTAATTAAATGCATGGAGGTTATTCAGAAGAGAGCTCTGTTAAACAACAACGCCACTCTTGTTCAGGCTTCTGGGTTTATGGCCACTTTGAAATATTATAATTTTGTATTCTGGCTGTCTTTCTTCTACAAGATCATGACCCATGTGGGCATTTTGTACAATCAGCTATAGAAACGAGAATGCAATGCAACGTTTGCCATCGCCCAGCTAAACGCATTTAAAAGGGAAGTGCAAAAGGTAAGAAATAGCGTGGATATCGAGGAACACAAAGAAACTGCAATTAAGAGGAGAAGAATAGAAGACCATGATGTGAAAAGAAGAGAAGCTCTTGAAGTATGTGACATTCTTAGAGAAGCAAAGGACAGATTTAGCTTCACGGGGCATCTGGTAGCCTCAACTTTGTTTCATCAAGAAAATTTCTAAGACATTTCCAGAGGACTCCCTTAGAGAAACAATAAGGTTCTATCCTTTTATCATTGGAACAAAAATTCGTAGAGAACTGACTGTAATTTACAGTCGAGAGGAATTTCATGGAATGTCCGGCGCTTTGTGCTTGATGGACTTCAATAAGGAAAACAATTTATGTACTACATTCAGCGAATATGTCAAACTCTTCCGAGTACTGTTAACTATGCCAATGTCTACCGCTGAAGCAGAATGCTGTTTCTCAGCTTTAAAAAGAGTAAAAACTTTCCTTAGGAACACAATGTCACAGGACCGATTGACAGCATTAGCAATGCCTTCAATTGAGAGAGATTTTGCTATGAAGATCAGCGACTTCATCGCAAAAGTTATCGATAGATTCGCCAGGTCTAAGGAGAGTACAGCAGAGAATCTGTATAAATAGGCGAGTCATTACTACTCTGTATTTGATTTTTCATTTGTGCACCACCAAGAATTTAACCCACCAGCCGCCACTGAGTTACAAGTATTTTTATTCGTGTAATGTCTTGAGATAATTTCATATTAGTAGATCTGTGTGTCTTTTCACTTCAATCTTCTCCGCGCTAGTTTTTGTGGCATATGCTGTGAAATCTGTCTCAGAATTCCATTTTCATGTTCAGCAAAGGAAGTGAAGGCGCATTCGCTATTAGCCGCAAAACCCGATTTTGTAAAGTGTGTATTCTGTTGATTTGCCTTTTGGATGCTGAACTCCAAATTGAACAACCATACACCCAAATAGGTCTCTTTAGTGAGAAGTAGATGAGTCTTTTTGAAGATAAGGGCAAAGGAGAAGTATCTGATATTAGAAATTTCAGTTGATGAATTTTCTATCCAAGTTTCGTGATATGATCAGTGACGTATGCGTTCAAGGTTAATTTTGAATGAAGGGTTAAACCAATATATAAACTCCTGGAAATTGTAATAATAACACCGTGAATTCATTGTCCCAGGAAGGGTAAACTTTATTGACACATTCCTGGGGTCAGATACATCACATGATCACAATGACAGAACCATAGGCACATAGACACAGGCAACAGAGCATGCACAATGTCGGCACTAGTACCCTGTATATCCACCTTTCGCAGCAATGCAGGCTGCTATTCTCCCTTGGAGACGATCGTAGAGATGCTGGATATAGTCCTGTGGAACGGCTTGCCATGCCATTTCCAGCTGGCGCCTCAGTTGGACCAGCGTTCGTGCTGGACGTGCAGACCGCGTGAGACGACGTTTCATCCAGTCCCAAACATGCTCAATGGGGGACAGATCGGGAGATCTTGCTGCCCAGGGTAGTTGACTTACACCTTCTAGAGCACGTTGGGTGGCACGGGATACATGCGGACGTGCATTGTCCTGTTGGAACAGCAAGTTCTCTTGCCGGTCTAGGAATGGTAGAACGATGGGTTCGATGGCGGTTTGTATGTACCGTGCACTATTCAGTGTCCCCTCGACGATCACCAGAGGTTTTCGGCCAGTGTAGGAAATCGCTCCCCACACCATGATGCCGGGTGTTGGACCTGTGTGCCCCGGTCGTATGCAGTCCTGATTGTGGCACTCACTTGCACGGCGCCAAACACGCATACGACCATCATTGGCACCAAGGCAGAAGCGACTCTCATCGCTGAAGACGACACGTCTCCATTCGTCCCACCATTCACGCCTGTCGCGACACCACTGGAGGCGGGCTGCACGATGTTGGGGCGCGAGCGGAAGACGGCCTAACGGTGCGCGGGACCGTAGCCCAGCTTCATGGAGACGGTTGCGAATGGTCCTCGCCGATACCCCAGGAGCAACAGTGTCCCTAATTTGCTGGGAAGTGGCGGTGCGGTCCCCTACGGCACTGCGTAGGATCCGACGGTCTTGGCGTGCATCCGTGCGTCGTTGCGGTCCGGTCCCAGGTCGACGGGCACGTGCACCTTCCACCGACCACTGGCGACAACATCGATGTACTGTGGAGACCTCACGCCCCACGTGTTGAGCAATTCGGCGGTACGTCCACCCGGCCTCCCGCATGCCCACTATACGCCCCCGCTCAAAGTCCGTCAACTGCACAAACGGTTCACGTCCACACTGTCGCGGCATGCTACCAGTGTTAAAGACTGCAATGGAGCTCCATATGCCACGGCAAACTGGCTGACACTGATGGAGGCGATGCCCAAACACTGCGCAGCTGGCCACGCCGTGGCTCAGTGGTTAGACCGCTTGGCTCTCACCAAGGCGACCCGGGTTCAATCCCAGGCGACCGCAAAGTGAGATTTGTGGTGGTAAACACGGCGTTGGGGCGGGTTTTCTCCGGGACCTCCGGTTTCCCCCACCATCTCATTCCACCGGTGCTCCATCTTCATCTCATGCATCATCAGTGTCACCGTCTGCGGTGCAGCATGTAGTAAAAGCGGGCGTTAAACACTACACATTTCATTTCATTTCACTGCGCAGCTAGCGCCATTCGACGGCCAACACCGCGGTTCCTGGTTTGTCCGCTGTGCCGTGCGTATGATCATTGCTTGTACAGCTCTCTCGCAGTGTCCGGAGCAAGTATGGTGGGTCTGAAACACCGGCGTCAGTGTCTTCTTATTTCCATTTCCAGGAGTGTGTGTGTGTATATTGTGTGTGTATATTGTGTGTGTATACTGTGTGTATACTGTTGCCCTATCTCGTTCCCAATGCTTATTTCGGTATTTGCAGTATTTCTTTTATAGGAGAATTTCACTAATTTGGATTCATTTTTACTCTTCACTTTTTGCACCATTGGTTAACTTTATCCGTGAAAGAGTGTAGTTCATTAGCAGCTGCAATATCAGATCCTTTGCTAAGGATAGCTACATCATCTGCAATTTGTGCGATAAGCAGGTTGTCCTGTGTAGGAAAATCCGAGCTAAAGACTAAGTAGAGGAATGGAGTCAATACACCAATTGCAACTATTCTTAAAATACCTATTCCTCCGTCTATTTACGTTAATCGAGATAACACTATCTTATTAAGGATTTACTTATAGCAGCAAGGAGAATACATTATCCTTTAAGCGGCAGTGAACAAGAGCAGTGCTGCTTAAAGGACATTAAAGCCAGCCTAATAACTCTGTTTCATATAACCTTGCCCCGCTGACATGTATTACTCCGTGTACAACTACCCTCCTCCTCATCCTAATTGGCTAATGCTTTCGCACCATAGGCCATAGGCGGTGCCATCCCGTCACATTTGAAACTAAAGTAAACGTCGTAATAATTGCCAGGAAGATAGATAAAATCATAGAAATAAGAATATGAAGGCATGCAAAAATACAAGTTTATAATGAAACTGAGCAAGTTGAAACTGGATGAATGAGCAATGAAACTGAAATAAGTTTATAAGGAAAGGCCTTCGGACTTTTCCACTTTTTTTTTTAACCAGCAGATATATCTAGCAAAAATACTTGTCTTTCAGTCTTAAAATTCGTGTCACGCCATACTTGTGTGTCCTTCATTCACCCAAGTCTCGTCAAGATAGTATATTTTGCGATTTGTATCCTGGTACAGTCTGATTGTCCTTAAATAACGTCTTCGCCACACAGCAATATCGCCCCTGGAGTGGTAAGTTTTCCTGTTGTCTCAATTTCATGTCGCGATGTTCTACGCATTTAACACACCTGTAAGTTCAGAGCACAGCTATTCGACTTCTCTCACTGATAAAGACGGATTGTTCTCTGTGAGTGCATTTAACACACGCACCACAATTCTTTTTAGCCGCTTTGTAAAGGTTTTCCTTTGCGAAAAACTGGCAGTACACCTTTTTATTAATTTACGTCCTCCAACGTTAAGTCATATCGGACCGTGAATGAAATGGGTGAAATGATGCTCAAATGTGTCCAGGGTCCATGGAGCTTAGAGTTACCCGACATTCGTCTATCAGGATAAGGGAAAACCCTGGAAAAACCCTATCCAGGTAACTCACCCTGACCGAGATTCGAACTCGAGACCTCTTGAACATGAGGCAGACACGCTACCATCTACGGTACCGAGACTCTGCCATTATACATATAATAAGTACACGCGCAATAAACGATCAATAAAATAATTTAGCTCTCGCACTCGGCACAACACACCTTCGAATGGCGATATATGACTAATCCAGTTCAAAACAAGGTCAGTGATAAACGTCATATAAACAAATATGTCATCACTACTGCATAATCAGGTGCTATCGTGCCATGTGCTTGAGAGCAAAGGAACCTCCTCTTTACTTCGTTTAATAATTAACATGCATTTCAGATAAATCAACTCTGTTGCGTAATATATTTAATTCAAACAGTTACAAAAATATTAATTTGACAATTCTCTTCCAACATATAAAGATATATCACCATGTTAAATAACGAACTAATTTTTACCACACAACAGGCTATACTGCAATAGCAGCCAATGAGAGGTTATAAGATCACGTGCTCGTTTAGAGATACGAGGCAAGCTTATGTGAAACAAGGATTAGAACTGCCATCTACAAAAGCTACAGAGCATATGAGAAGACTTTTACAGCACTGAGGTCATGATGAACACAGCATGGGCCTCGACAAACTATGAGCTCAGACGCATAGGAGTGGATGAGCAGTAACTTGGTTGCCATCTTAAGATACGAGTGACTAAAGGTTTCCACGCTCCAAGTAAAAAGTGCGTGTGTGAACTGCGTAACAACGTATGCACTGGATACACCACCCTAATAAGTCACCCTGACCGGGATTTGAATTTTGGGGCCAACACATGCATCAGAAAATACGAAACGTTTACGTAAAAATAAAAGTTATGAAAAAGTGAAGTTCAAATTGTAATAATCAGAAAAGTGAACAAATATATAAAAGCACATAATTGTGCGGTAGCTGGTATACTGCTTAGTGATATTGGTTTACAAAAAAATACTCCAGAATATATGTATATTTTAATAATGTTTTCCTGGTTTAGAACACTTAAGACTTTCTCTATTTACGTCCTCCAACTTTAAGTCATATCGGACGAGGAATGAAATGCGTGAAATTATGTTCAAATGAATCCGGGGTCCTTAGTGTTTGAACGTCAAACAGATAAGCTACCACTTCCTCCACAAAGACGAGCGTTTACAAATGCCATGTTATTAACGTGATAATACACATCTTGAGGTTTTGCAATTTAAATCCATGATACATTTTCTCGCTCGCGGTAACCTAATATGATTATGGAGTCGTAGGAGACCGTTCTCAGGTGGCACTTTATCTATGTTGTAGTCTGAGGATGTTGGATTCAAATCTTTCGTATCAAGTACTTTGGCATTTCCTTAAATCGCCAAGCTAGCTCCTGCTTGGCAGATTGACCACCCAAAGTATCATCTACACAATTAACTAAAAATAAATGATGTTAGGAAGCACAATGCGATACTACGGCCATCTATCCGACATTACAGTAGCTACGTGTACAACAATAAAACAGCATACTAACTGAAATATTAAATGGCACAATAAATTTAATCATTTCTCATGCACAGAGAAACTGGGCGCTAAATAACTATTGTCATGTTATCGCGATATGTTAAACGTGTACATTAACTGATAGAAATCTGTTTTCATTTTTTGACAAAAATTCTAATAAATCTCTTAAAAGTAAACCATGAACACATGCTCTGAGATTGAAGTTACATTTTTTCTTGCTCAAACTTGTCATACAACTTGTCATATATTTGCTTTGATTTTTCAAGCAGTAACTTCTTGATTACATTCTTGGCCACGATATTGGAAGGCGTGGAAGTGTATTTCACCTCTTCAAATATTTGTGCCCATCTTGTAAAATCAATAACTGCAATCTTGAATCGATATCGATATTCCATTGTTATCAAACTGTATCTAAAATATCTAACGAGAAATTGATTTATCACATTTTTATTTTCTTTCATATGCATTTAAATATTAAATATTTACTGTATATCTAAATTTTGTATAAGAGTCATTGTAACTCTCATATAACGTTTTGGATGGAAGTGTGATTTCAGTACGGAACGAATTCGGTACGTAGGGCACTATGCTGGGCCCATTGGTTCTATGCCCCCAAGTGGTGGCACCCCCGGGAGGAAGGATGAGGCGAAGGAGAAATAATAAGGGTGTAAATTGAATTCTGTTTTATTCCATATGTTTGTTGAAGATATTTAACTGAAATAGGAAAAAATAACAATTTTTGCCAGCAAATGACACTTCCGGGATTGTTATTTGTAGAGATTTAGTAGAAGCATCCATTACAACGGTAGGTTTGAAAGAGTTCTTGCAGCAAATAGATAACACGTAGTGAATGGAATTAGAAGGTAAACTAGAATAACATTCAAATATTAGTGTTTAACAAAGGGGCAAAACTGAAATGTGGAAGAAAGGAAACCAAGAATATACAGTGATTAGAAATTGGATATATGAGGAACGTCCAGAAAGTAAGTTCTGTTTGGTAATAAAATTAAACTATGTACAGATACAGAAAAATTATTTATTGCACAAAATTCTACAACTCTTAAACTACTTTTCCCCATAACTGCCCAAATTTTGCAGGCATTTGTCATAGCGAGGCACTTCATAGAAGCTTTCCGCCTGTGCCTTCAACCAGTTGGAAACATTTTCTTTCAGCTCTTCGTCATTGTTGAAGTGTTGACCGCCAAGGAATGATTTGAGATGCAAAGCAGATGAAAGTCGCTAGTAGCGAGATCAAGGCTGTACGGGGAGTGGTCAAACACGTCCCAGCCAAACCCCTGTAGCATGTTTTTCGTCGCATTTGCAGTGAGTGGTCGTGCGTTGTCGTGAAGACACACAACATCTTTTGACATCGCAAATTTGCCGATAAATTTCAATTGGTTTCATTTTCCTAGCATTCAGAAAACGAATCACAGATCTGATTTCACAAGCGGCAGGATTTTCAATCAACACCGACATTGTAAACAAGCACAACAAAGCATACGTGGCTGACAGCGATCTCACAATGGCACACGTTTCTTCTCCTTGATACAGAGCGTCTACCGCGTATGTGCGGATCTGCAATAGCAGCGCTGCAGCGGAGATAAATTTAAACAGAACTTACTTTCTGGACGCCCCTTGTATTTGTGAGGTAAAATGGGAGAAACAGAAGAATATGACTTTTGCAAAAGGGGCAGGAGCTTTGGCAGCAGTTGAAGTATGCAAATACAGAATATCATATATTGTCAGGTGGTTAGACAAAATATAACTACATGGTAGTGGAAGCAAAAAAGTTTTAAGGTAGTGAAGTTTGCGGGCTCGTGGGTGGATGGAAAGTTATGGTTGCAATACACAGGATGTTCTTTAGAGAAGTTTTAGGACTGTCAAACGCCACAGTAAATGAATTTGAAATGGGTAGAGTAAGAAGCGAAATGTATAGGGTACTTAAATTATAATCGAACCCAATCACGGCTACTTTCTACTGCGCGAGAAGGGCGGCAGTCGCCGGGGAACTTAGGCTGGCAGAGGCGGACTAGAATCCTTGCCTTATACGAGGGCTGTTCAATAAAGAATGATCATAATTTTTACGGTCATAATTTTTAGCACTAAAATTCAATCTTATTATATTCTGTTAGCTTAATGTGAAACAAACACGCCGTAGCAGTTTCATTGTTGGTACTCCTGGTTCCCGCCTGTGAGAACCAGGCAACTTCAGAAATGTTCAGTATTGCCTACCGCTGTAATGGAGGTAACACGCAGTTAAAGTTGATATTAGAGGAAGATCCGGAGTTCCTTTCAAACGTAATCACTGCTGATGAAACTTGGCTACAACATTTTGGTCCTGAGAGCAAACAGCAAAGCTCAGTGTGGAAATCTCCTTCATCACCGACACCCAAAAACAGGTAAGTGGTTGCTTCTGCTGGGAAAGTTATGGTCATCTCATTCTTTGATATTCATGGAATGGTTTATCAGCATGTTGTACCTGTACACATATCAGTAACTGGACAATACTACAGGGAAACATTGCAAGTCCATATCAGGTGCAAAAGACCACATTTCCGTGAAGCAGGCGGATGCTGCACCACGATAATGTGCGGCTGCATATTGCCAATGTTGTTGCTGAATATCTTCAACGTGAAGTGCATCCCTCACCATCTCTATAGTCCGGATTTAGCCTCATGTGATTTTTTCTATTCCCTTAATTAAAGAAACGCCTTCGTGGGAGGCATTATCCATCATCAGAAGCAGTGCTGAAGGCTGCGGAGGCGATTTTGAAGGATCTCTCAAAAATGGTTTCCAGCATGTCTTTGAAGACTGGCAGAAACGCTGGGACAAGTGCATCGCATTCAGGGGAGACTATTTTGAGAAGGTTCATCAACATTATGAGGATGAGTAAAGGTACGTTGTCAAAAAAAATTGTAATCATTCTTTATTGAACAGCCCTCGTAATGGATACTAGAAATTATGACCTTCTGCTCACAAACAGGCAGCATTTCTCATGTAAATATTCTTGCAAACTCTTCGAAGCTCAAACAGCAGGTATTTGTGGATTTCTTGTACATTTTTTCCCTAAGTTCCTGTAGTGTGCAAGGATTGGAACGGTACACGTCTGTTAAAACTAAAGCGCTATCACTATTCACGTGTGCAAGCGTTGAAGTCAAATGATCCCGTTAAACGTGTGAATTATTGTAGCTGCATTTTCCAATCCTAGAAAGGGGTTTCATTTACTCACAGCTTTTGTTTTTCAGAGATGACTCTTGGTTTCATTTAACTTGACGTCTGAATACTCACAACTGGGCTCAAAAAAAACCCTCTGCTAATGGATGAAACGTCTCATTATGAAGAGAAAATTGGAGTGTGGTGTGCGATAAGCGCTGAAGAATAATAGGGCCCGTATTCTTAGATCAAACAATAAATGCAGAACGCTATCAGAGGTTAATTTTGAGGCCATTTTTCAATCGCTTCACAAAAGAAGAGAAATCGTATGGTTGGTTCCAGCAAGATTCTGCAACAGCACAGGCGGCTGCCGAATCATTAAATGCAAAGTGGATCGTTGCAATCCTCATACACTACAGCAACTTAGAGAAAATATTGTAACTTTGTGGGTTCGTGAAATTAAAAGTAGAATTGCACAGACTCAAAATGTTCTTTATTTCCACCGAATTACAGTTCAAACACTTGCCGATTACACAGAATTACGTAGCGAACACAATTGCAATTCACCAGTTCGTCCGTCACAGTTCCACTTTGCACTCGCATTTACGTACACTCCTCCGATGCACGTATACTCCTCCACAGAAGAGAAAGTCTCCGAGGGACGAGACGCAGTGGAGTTGTCGAAGGTTCCCACTCCCTCCCTGGACAGGTTTATGACACCCCATGTCAGTTCAGTTACAGAACATTCAAAAACATTCTGAAGGCTTCTACTTTTGTGAATGAATCTTCTCGGTTTTAATGTACAGAGTGATTAGGGCGCATGTTTATTCAACGGTCTGCTCCTTTTATAGCAGGCGTTCTCTGCCACACACACTCGCTGTCCTTGTCCCACAGCACATTCCTTACAGGGATTTTCTTTTCGTTGCTATACTATACACAGCCTTCAGGTCCGTTCCTTCACTGGGCGCTCCTCACGGCTGGTCGCCAAGAACTGCCTCTCTCCAGCCCGGCGCGTCGCTTATATAAGACCAACTGACCTATCTAGAAGGTTCCGGGTTAGATGAAATATCCCGACTGTTCCAGACGTCAAAGGGAGGGGAAGGAGGCGGCCAGCGACCAGTGACACTTTCCTCACCATCCCCTTCAGTGAACGCCACAAGAAAAATGGGTAGGCCTTTTCCTAAATGCTTCCGTCTGGCCGGTTCTATCGCAAGTTCCGACGTTCGGGTGACAATATTATGCAAGAAATGGCAAGAATATCTGAGTTGACCTTCGGAGAGTAAGCGAGAATATTTACACGAGATAGGCTGTCTCTTTGAGAGCAGAAGGTAAGGATTCCATACAGTACATGCCTGTATTGCAGCCCGAGGGGAGTACCAAATATGTATTGTCACCCAATTATCGGAAAGCAAGACCAACGATAGCTGAGTAAGGGACCAGAGGCATCGGGGCCACACCCACCCATTAATCTCAGTCACTAACTGAGGGGATGATTAGGGAAGTGTCGCTTGTCGCTGGCCGCCTCTTCCCCCTTCCCCTGCCGTCTGGAACCTTCGCGGTGATTCACTGAAACGAGAGACTTCTAGAAATCAGTGATATTCCTATAAAAAGGGCTGCATTGAGTGATTTCACAGTTCTTGGGGAGCTGTGAGGAGCGCCCAGTGAGGGGACGGACTGCGTACGTGCGTCGGAGGAGTTTACGTAAGTGCGAGTGCAAGTGGAACTGTAACGCACGAACTGGTGTATCGTAATTACGTGCATTACGTAATTCTGTGTAATTGGCAAGTGTTCAACTGTAAGTCGGTGGAAATAAAGAACATTTTTGAGTGGTGCAATTGGACTTTTCATTTCACGAAACCACAAAGTCACAGTGTATGCAAACACGCCCCATAAGGTAATTACGGCCTTCGGGGTAACCTCGATCCACCCCGTGATGACCAGATCCATTTCTTAGGTGGAGGCACACAGAGGGTGGTGCCCATTACCTCCAATGTTAGGGTGATAGCGAAGATGACGGTGAGGCGAGTGGAACTACAGTTTATACCATGGACTCCAAACCACGTTGGGCATAGGGGACACTTCACATGAGCTAGACAGAGGTAAAGGCCCCTATAGGGCCGAAATCGACACTCCACAGCCAGGAATCGAACTCGGACACTCAGCATGAGATACGCGAACTAAACCATTACGCTACCCCGACGCCCAGTACAGCAAATATTGATGTAACTATTTGGATATCCCTTCTTGTCTGCTTCATTTGTGTTGACTTTGTTAGCATTTGATGGTAGTACTACCTTTCACTTAATTCTCCAATGCCCGATTTAACCAACAGATGTTAAAATCGACGTTAACAAATGTAACGTAACATTGTCACAGCGCTTACATTAATGTTAAAATTTCTTGCATTTCATGAACCTGTTTTCTGAAAATGTTAACAAACCTGTGTTAACGCCAAGAAACATATAAATATCACAGCTATAGAAGGCTATGGATGAATCGAATTATTTTCTGAACGCACTGAGATGCGCTTTTGTTTTCATTTTCGTCTGCACAAGCTGAAAAATGGCGGATGAACAAAATCATAAATAAAGCAGTGAGATACATTTCTCATCGATGGAGAAAGAATTGTTAATTAAAATGGTGACGAAGTGTAAGGATATCGTGGAAAATAAACGGACCGATGCGGTGAATGTAAAAGAGAAAAATGTTGCCGGGAAAATATTGGAAACGAATTTAATTCAAATGCATGTGTCACTACTACAAGCACCAAACAACTTGTCAGTATTACGTAAATTTAAAACGAGGAGCGAGGAAGGACAAGTGCTTTCAACGTTTCAAGATGGAAGGTGGATAGTGTGTTGTCCACATAATTAAGTGAATTATAAAATCGCAAGGCTATTGATACTTGAAGCAAAGGCGAGATCGCCATATTCCTTTCGATGCATATTCTAACTCAGTATTACGTAAATTTAAAACGAGGTGCGAAGAAGGGCAAGTGACTTGAACCTTTCAAGACGGAAGACGGACAATGTATTACCCACATAATTCAGTGAATTATAAAATCGCAAGGTTATTGATACTTGAAGCAAAGGCGAGATCGCCATATTCCTCTCGATGCATGTCCTAACCTCTCTTGTATTTCCGCAGTACCCTTCATAGCAACATGTTTCGACAGTCTATAACTCCGTAAAATTTTTTCTTCGGGTAGCCCCTCAAAATAATTTCCCCTCATAGGCCGTACTCTATTAAAAATGCTGTTTAGACGGTCTTAAATATAGCAAATCGACAGTTCATGCTCATCATCTTGACTATTTACAATTGTTAAGGCCTTAACATCAGAAATTTGGCTTATTAGTTTAACAAGAGATTTAACACGAGTGTTACGCTAACACTTGTTGGTGAAATGCAATTTTTGTTTTAAGTATTGCTAAACTCGTGTTAAGTCTTAACATCTGTTGGTGAAATCGGGCATTAATCCTTGACGATGTTGCATTTGTTATTTCCGCCACTTGTAGGTACAGTCGAAACAGGGGAGGTTTAAGCGATAGTTAAATGTTTAAAAAGCGTGTCGCTGTGTGATGCTTTGTAATTCCGTTCTCCTTGCATCTACAGAAGAAATAAATCTGATGTCTTACACTCACATTCATTCTCCCAGAAACATTTTTTACAAAAACTTATTCATTATATAAATAAACATTATAGGCTAAAGTGATAGAAGATTTTTACAAACTTCTAATGTGTGCATTCATATGACTTTTCAACGTTTTCTCTAAAAAGTAGTATTAAAACGCTATTTTTCTATTTGGAACAAATGTAGCAATCTCAAATTTCAAAATTTATCCATAGCTCTGGGGCTTTCAAGTCTCACAAACTCATTTGCTCTCTTTTCAAGTTATCGATGAAATTTCCATTTTAGTCAAGTTCCTCTTTCAATTCCGAACATTTAGGAAACAAAAGAAAGTTCAGAATCAATGGGAACAGCGCATGTGCAGACGTCAAATGTCAGCGCATCAATAATAAGGAACACGTATTGGATTGTCAAAGATAGTCACACAAATGTAAAGAATATATGAGTTCTTTGTGTTATTGTAAAACTATTCTTAAAAATACACATTCCTCTATTTATTTAATGTTAATCGTGATAAACTTCATCTTATTAATAATTTTCTTGTAGTTGCGAAGAGAACCATTACTTTAAGTGACAGTCAACTGTTTAAAACGCTGGTCACTATGTAATGGCTTTGAAATTTCTTTCTCTTTGCATGTCCACGAATTAAAACATGAAAAATGGTTTCCTATTTGAGAAAATTATAAATACTGAAAAGTTCAGTCAAATAACAAAGAATATCTCTGAAATAGTTCACGGTCGCTTTAACAATATAGTCATATCGCGACGACAGTAAATCTTAAATTAAAATTATTTGAAACAATTGAAACATTGGTTGCTATATAAAGTTACACAAATAAATTTTATATAGTCTACTAGGTTCTGGGAGATAGTTGGACCAATCAAGGCCACCGAGAAATCAGCAAGAACTCCATACTGAAGTCGGTGCACATCGAAGAAAGGGCACTCGGTAACTATATGTTGAACTGTTAGCATGGAATGACAGTGCTTACATCTTGGCTGCGAGTCCTCTGCAAGGAATACGTTCCACTGCTTAAGTACAATACTTCATACTTGAGGAAACACTGCAAGTCGTGATAAACATTTAACTCAGCCAGACTTGGAGAGCAGCATGCTGCTTCTTTAGCTGCTACCGCGTGTTTATTTCATTCTTTAACAATGGTTTTCATTAAGAGTACCAAGACAAATATTGATTAGAAAAAGCTTACGAGTTAGGTTTTTTTTATTTGTAACTTACTTGCCTGGTGCCGGTACATTGGACCCGGCTTACAGGCTCTAAATTTACATGGGTTTATAGTTCTGGGTATGGTTTTTTTTATTGTCTTTGGGGATCTTCTAAAACCCATACGGCGACCTGTTCTGAGGCCGCTGATAACCAGTTTTATCTCGTTATTTGTCTCTGTCTTTCTTTTTCTTGTTTTTATATTTACTTATTTACACTGCGCTTATCTTGCGCGCGCGCGCGCGCACACACACACGCACACGCACACACCTGGTCATACCACGTACGTCCCAATATCTCACGCACTACACTGTACAAACTTGGCTATGTACAGTGTTTACAATGTTCGCAGTTAGGCTGTGCGGCAGCGCGTAGCTGATTCCTGGGCTGCCGATGATGGCGGCCTCTGCCGGGGAGCGTGGCCTGAGCCAGGAAGGGTCGGGCGCGCATAATTTTGCAGTCGTGTTGTTTTTTATTTTTGTTTTTCTTCACTGTGCTTTGATTCTGGCGTGTTTTCGGTGCTTGGGTTCGCCTTTCCTAATATTGTGTATGGTGGGGTATTGATGGTGTCGGATGCGCGCCCAGATGGAAGAGGCACGTTTGTTGATGGCCTCGTTGATGTAAGGGACGTGGGTTTCTTGGCCAATGGTGGCTGTTGTTGTTCGGATAAGAGCAGACAGGATTTTGCGTAGGGATAGGTTTTGTAGGGTTTGGAGATACTTAAGGGCGGTTTTGGAGGCGTTGGCCCAGACCACGCAGGCGTACAGGACCACGGATAAAATAAGGGATCTATATAGTATGATCTTCGAGCGCAGCTTTAGCTGTTTGCTCCTAAATATAGGGGCGCACATCTTTAATCGCTGCTGCCCTTTGTTGGCGCTATCTCTTAGGTGGGTGGTCCAATGCATCGTGCGTGTCAACGTCACGCCGAGGTACTTGACCTGCTGACGACAGTGCAATATTTGACCATCGACCCTTAGGTACATTGTCAAAGGGCGCCGCTTTGTCAAATGTATAAGCTGGCATTTGTTCGCATTAATTTTGATTTTCCAGTCATGAAGCCATGAAAGGAAGCGGTCAATGTACCGCTGCATCTCTAAAAGTCCATAACGAGGATTTTTATGATGGTTGTATATTGCAGTGTCGTCAGCATACATTGCAACTTTGCATCTGGCGTCCACGGGGAAGTCGTTGGTGAAGAGTATATACAGGAAAGGTGACATAATAGCCCCTTGTGGTAAGCCAGCCTGCATCACTCTCTCCTTTGAGGAGGAGCGACCCACTTGGACGTAGAAGCGCCTGTTTTTTAAAAAAATATGCAGCAATGGCAGTGAATTTTGAAGGCCGGAAAACTCTTGGTGCAGCTTGTAAATCAGGCCTTTGTGCCAGCACCGATCAAATGCGGCTTCTACGCCCAAAACTAGCGCCAACGTTGAAGCCCCATTGTTAAATTGCTCGGTGACGTCATCTACTAGTCTTGAAAGTTGAAGGTCCCTTGAGTGCCCTTTTCTAAAACCAAGTTGTGAATTTGAAATATCAAGCGCCGCAATTTGTTTTTGGAGTCGAAATAGAATTATTTTCTCGAGCAATTTACCAATAGTGGACAGGAGACTAATGGGGCGGTAATTTTGAGGTTGCCTGGTGCTTTTCCCATGCTTAGGGAGAATTATTACCGTGGCTCGTTTCCAAGTGTCAGGGAAATAACCTTGCTGCAAACAAGCGTTGAAAATTTTTGTAAGTTGCACCAGGGATTTTCTCGGGAAATGTTTGACTTTCTCATTCGTCACCCTGTCCGGGCCGGCGGCTTTCCCATTCGGTAGCTTCCTAATGAGCTTGTACACTTCCTGCGGCATTGTTAAGGACAATTGTTGCTCATGCCTCTGTGCCACCCAGTTTTGTACCCAAGTCTGGACATCCCGTTCTAACTCGGGGATCATCGCTGGGTTTTCTGTAAATCTTGTTTCCAGACAGTCTGCAAAGAACTCGGCTTTCTCCTCAGAGGAGAAGTGCAGGCCGAGGTGAGTGTGTAGCGCCTCAGTGCCTGAGTTAGCGCTCGAGGAGACTTAAAATGCTTTTAATAATTTCCATAAAGAATTGCCCGAATGTGTGTTATTTAACATTTTCTGCTCCCACTGCTCACTTATTTTAATTTAATTTGTTGCCGAATGACGTTGCGTAGCCATTTTGCTAGCACTTTGTACTCAGGCTGGCGGGTAAGCCGCCAAAGTCTCGTCAAGCGTCGCCTCCTGGCAATGAGCTGCTCCACCTCAGGGTACGTGCAAAAACTAGGTGGGCTTGTGGTGTAGCTGGTGGAATTTCTTTTGGCCGTTTGCAGCGAGGCGGTGTAGTTTTCAATGGCGACGTCGATGTCCGCCTCGCTGTAGTATGACAGCCTAGGCTGAGCATCCCGTGCATTTCAAGGGTAAACTTACTCCAGTCTGTTTCTGCGCGCCTCAGAGGGCCGGTCAGACCGGCCGTGATGGCGCCACTGATATCAAAGTGCACTGGAAGATGGTCGGAGTCTAGGCTCTGATACACAGTGAAGTTGTTTGGTAATGTCGCACTTTTTGTAATGACAAGATCCAAAATTTCAGGGTCGAAGTGCCCTGACTTGTACCAAATGGTGCGCTCGTGGGGGAAGTACACCTCGAGATCATCATTTTCTGTTATAAGGTCTACTAGGAGATTTCCAGCCGCGTTTGCTCGATGTGAATACCACCAGGGGTGTCAACTGTTGAAGCCTCCTGCCATTATAACATGCTCCTCCAAAGTGAAGATTTGCTCGAGGTCGCCTCTACAGTCGGGGAAGATTGGGGGCCGATAGAGGGCCACCAGCATCACCGTTTTGTTATTTATTCGTGTTTTAAGTGCCGTGCACTCTAACGCTGCCAATGGTGGCAGCGTAACAGGAGCATGAGCAACATAGTTTTTTTAATAAAATAGCTGTTCCCCCTCCCAGTCTGCCTATTCTATCAGTCCGAAATATTTGGTAACCCCTGAGCTTGAAAGTGTGCTCCTGCTTTAATTTTGTTTCACAAATGAATGCGACGTCAGTTTTGTTACGCCGCAGGTAGCTTTCAAGTTCGTGCTGCTGCCTGAAGATGCCATCGGCATTCCACAGGAGCCCGCGAGTTAGAGGAGCCCTTAGTTGAGCCATTTACTCGAAGATGTCCGTCAGAAGCCATATGAGGGCTTCTAATTTCTAACAAGTGCATGTGCAGCTCTTAAAACTTGCGATAAAAGGCTGCACCTTCGGAGCTAGTTTCTGTAAGGTAAGCTCTTTAAACAGAGTAAAGAGCGCTTTGAGGCCTCCTAGGTCACCAGATGGTGCCTGGGAAGGGGGAGCTGTTGAGGGCTGGCCAGCAGGTGGCGGCACTGGTGCGCTTTGTCCCCTCATGGCGCCTGCAAATGAGACGCCATCTCTGACCAGAGCCGGGTTGGCAATGGGTCGTGGACCTGGTTGTGCACTTGGGGGTGCCTTGGCTATGGCTGCCAGGTGCCGGCGGGGGCGTTCGTTGCGGAACGTCTCGCAACCCCTGTAGCTGGCAGGATGCGTCTCCCCACAGTTCGCACAGCGGGGTACAACGTCCTGCGTTGCCTTCTTTGGGCAGTCAGTTAAGCGGTGGAGGCCACCGCAGAGGACACATCGGGAGGTCATGTGACGCATATTAAATGTGTGCCCTAGCTGCTGGCAGTTGAAGCATTGTGTAATGTTATTCTTTGTCTTAAGGACCTCTACAGTGGCAAGTATATGGCATACCTCTCTTTCTTGCAGAGGTCGCTGGTTTTGAGTGGTCCTGTCAAGGGTAACTTGGAAGTTTGGCAGAGGCCTGCCGCGTGATTTCAGTTGACGAACTAGGACGCCGGTGTAGCCCTTCGCCTCTAGGTCCTCGCGGATAATGTCCTCTTCAAGGTCCTCGGGAGGACGCTTCAGGATGTATCGGAGAGGTTAATCACTCCGCGGGGTGAAGCTGAAGTTCTCCACTCCGGCGTCCTTCAGCTTGGTCATAGTGGGGATGGCATCTTCTTTCCGGTTGAGGAACAGCGTGAGGCAGTTGCGCGTATTCTGAAGCGTGTACGCGCCAGCTGGGAGGGGGCCCCGGAGTATCTGCAGGACTTTAGTCGCCTACCGGCCGTCAGGAATGACGATGCGCGGCGGTTTCCGTGAGGTTTGTTTTGTGTTTGTAGCCGCGGCTGCGGCTGATATGGAGGGGAGGCCAATATAGGGGTGGGGATGGGTTTAGAATTGGGGGTTGTTATTGACGGTTTTGCTGCAGTAGTGTTTGGCCGTGTTGGCCGTTGGTGCCTGTGTGCCTTTGGTTTTGTGGTCGGAACGGCAGGGAGGGCAGTGGATCGTTCCAGATCTTCTTCCTCCTCGGATGAGGACAGCGCCTCGTACCTGTTTCTGGTAGTGACCTGGAGGGGCAAATGTTGCGTTTTGTTTTTCTTGCGCTCGGCATCCGAGTCGCTATTGCGGTGGTGGGGTCGCTTTCTGGGCGATGCTGCCTGCCAGCCTTCTCCCAGCTGCACCAGGTGTCGCTTTTTGATTGCGTGTTTCTGATAGCAGGGTGCCAGTTCACTAGGTATATTTCCATAGTCCCGGGACTCTGGGGCCATGTTTTCCAATATTTCCTGGAGGTTAGATATTTCTTTTTGGATTTCTTTTACCTCCTTTTCCAGTTGGGCGTACTTTCGCGTAACTGCCTCGTGCTCCATGGGGCTGGAAAGGCGGCCGGCCGACCGCCTCGGGGAATCAGTCCGCTGCCAGCTGATGGTAGTGCTGCATCAATTGTGATTGCGGCCGCCGCCATCTTGTGGCGGGAGTCAATGTCTGTCAGCCGCAGTTGTTGCTGAGGGCGTCGTTGTTTCGGGACGCCTCTTGTTGCGTGCAACAACGGCACGCAGCTGTGCGTCCCACGCTCTTTTGTGGCGGATTTATGTTTAATACGCGTCACTATGCACTGTTTATTCACAACCTAGGCTTTAATTTTGCCTCACCATTTACTCCAAACACTGTTGACTCACAAACTGGGCTCAACGCGAACACCACTGTTTGCTACTTCTATTCGCACTCATTCACTTTGCACATGGACACTTATAGCACACGAATAATTCACATTCCGCTTCTGCTCACCCCAATCACACCATATCTAAACTATAGCCAGTCTCAATTCGTCGATCTCGATTAAAGTATAGATCCTCCGAATCACAAGCATGATACATTTTTCACCAAGGTAACCTTATATGATCATAGAGTCGTAGGAGACCGTTCTCATGTGGCACTTTATCTATGTTGTAGTCTGAGGATGTTGGATTCAAATCTTTGGAATCAAGTACTTTGGTATTTCCTTAAATCGCCAAGCTAGCTACCGCTTGGCAGATTCACCACCTAAAGTATCATCTACATAATTAAGTAAAATAATTGATGTTAGGAAGCACAATGCGATACTACGGCCATCTATCCGTCATTACAGTAACTACATGCAAAACAATAAAACAACATACTAACTGAAAGATTAAATGGCACAATAAATTTAATCATTTCTCATGCACACAGAAACTGGGCGCTAAATAACTAGTGTCATGTCATCGCGATATGTTAAACGTGTATGTTAAATGGTAGAAATCTGTTTTAATTTTTTTACAAAAATTGTAATAAATCTCTTAAAAGTAAACCATGAACACATGCTCTGAGAGTAAGTGGCTTGAACGTTTCAAGACGGGAGGTGGACAATGTATTATCCACATAACTCAGTGAATTATAAAATCGTAAGATTATTGATACTTGAAGCAAAGGCGAGATCGCCATATTCCTTTCGGTGCATATTCTAACTCATTATTAGGGAAATTGAAAACAAGGAGCGAAGAAGGGCAAGTGACTTGAACGTTTCAAGACGGAAGATGGACAATGTATTACCCACATAATTCAGTGAATTATAAAATCGCAAGGTTATTGATACTTGAAGCAAAGGAGAGATCGGCATATTCCTTTCGATGGATGTTCTAACCTCTCTAGTACAACCGCAGTAACCTTCATAGCAAATGTTTCGACAGTCTATAACTCCGTAAAAATTTTTCTTCGCGTAGCCCCTCAAAATAATTTCTCCTAATAGGCCGTACTCTATTACGAATGCTATTTAGACGGTCTTAAATATAGCAAATCGACAGTTCATGCTCGCCGACCTCGTTGTCGACGGGCCCTAAAACACCACACACTCACACTCACTCTTGACTATTTACAATTGTTAAGGACTTAACCTCAGAAATTTGGCTTATTAGTTTAACAAGAGATTTAACACGAGTGTTACGCTAACACTTGTTATTGAAATGCAATTTTTTTTAACTATTGCTAAACTCGTGTTAAGTCTTAACATCTGTTGGTAAAATCGGGCATTAATCCTTGACGATGTTGCATTTGTTATTTCCGCCACTGTACTTACTTGTAGGTACAGTCGAAACAGAGGAGGTTTAAGCGATAGTTAAATGTTTAAGAAGCGTGTCGCTGTGTGATGCTTTGTAATTCCGTTCTCCTTGCATCTCCAGAAGAAATAAATCTGATGTCTTACACTCACATTCATTCTTCCAGAAACATTTTTTACAAAAACTTATTCATTATATATATAAACATTATAGGCTAAAGTGATAGAAGATTTTTATAAACTTCAAATGTGTGCATTCATATGACTTTGCAACGCTTTCTCATTAAAGTAGTATTAAAACGCTATTTTTCTATTTGGATCAAATGTAGCAATCTCAAATTCCAAAATTTATCCATAGCTCTGGGACTTTCAAGTCTCACAAACTCATTTGCTCTCTTTTCAAGTTATCGATGAAATTTCCATTTTAGTCAAGTTCCTCTTTCAATTCCGAACATTTAGGAAACAAAAGAAAGTTCAGAATCAATGGGAACAGCGCATGTGCAGACGTCAAATGTCAGCACATCAATAATAAGGAACACGTATTGGATTGTCAAAAATAGTCACACAAATGTAAAGAATATATGAGTTCTTTGTGTTATTGTAAAACTATTCTTAAAAATACACATTCCTCTATTTATTTAATGTTAATCGTGATAAACTTTATCTTATTAATAATTCTCTTGTAGTTGCGAAGAGAACCATTACTTTAAGTGACAGTCAACTGTTTAAAATGCTGGTCACTATTCAATGGCTTTGAAATTCCTTTCTCTTTGCATGTCCACGAATTAAAACATGAAAAACGGTTTCTTATTTGAGAAAATTATAAGTACTGAAAAGTTCAGTGAAATAACAAAGAATATCTCTGAAATAGTTCACGGTCGCTTTAACAATATAGTCATATCGCGACGACAGTAAATCTTAAATTAAAATTATTTGAAACAATTGAAACATTGGTTGCTATATAAAGTTACACAAATTTTATATCGTCTACTAGATTCTGGGAGATAGTTGGACCAATCAAGGCCACCGAGAAATCAGCAAGAACTCCATACTGAAGTCGGTGCACATCAAAGAAAGGGCACTCTGTAACGTTAGCATGGAATGACAGTGCTTACATCGTCTTGGCTGCGAGTCCTCTGCAAGGAATACGTTCTACTGCTTAAGTACAATATTTCATACTTGAGGAAACACTGCAAGTCGTGTTTCAGCCAGACTTGGAGAGCAGCATGCTGCTTCTTTAGCTGCTACCACGTATTTGTTTCATGCCTTAACAATGGTTTTCATTAAGAGTACCAAGACAAATATTCATTACAGAATGCTTACGAGTTAGGTATGCTACCAAAATATGCTAATAGCATTATGGAGTTGTGGGAGCCCGGGAGAACGTCTGAGGAAGTTGATTCAAATCTTTTGTATTGAATACTCTGTCATTTCCCTAAATCGCTCGGCTAACTTCAGCTTGGCAACATCACGACCCAAAGTTTCATTTACAGAATTAAATAATATAAAATAATATTAAGAAGGACAATACGATACTACGACCATCCATCCGACACCACAGTGACCACGTACACATCCAGCAAACAGCATACCAACACACTTATGCCCGATTTCACCAACAGATGTTAAAATCGGGCGTTAACAAATGTAACGTAACAATGTCACAGCGTTAACAGAACTGTTAAAATTCTTGCACTTCACCAACTTGTTTTTTGAAAATATTAACAAGCACTGACAACGCTGAGAGACCTGTAAATATTACATAGATAGAAGGCTATAGATGAACTATTATTTTCTGAACGCACTGCGATGTGCTTTTGTTTTTATTTTCGTTTACACGCAGCTAAAAAAAATCGCCTAAATTGCTAAATAACTAACAGACGTGTTAAGCCTTAACATCTGTTGGTGAAATCGAACATAAATTTTGATGTTCCAGGACAAAACTTATGGCAAAAAGCTTGCGTGTATTAATTACGTTCCTTGAATACGCCACCAAACATATTTTAAATGTAAATTCTCAATACATTCACGGCAGTTGGCGGCTGACTGAGGGTCAGCACATTGTGCGCCATACCTGTACCTGTCCTAGACGGACTTAACCACTTAATGACAGGATATGTGGGATTTCTGTAGGATGGCGGGTTTAGTTTAGGTGGATGAAAGAAGAGAGGTAGCCGTAGCTCCTCAACGTTTGCCAACTCGGGTTCAACGCCTGTGTGCACTGCTGGTGTGAGAAAATTAAGGAAGAGTTGAATTTAGAATAATTGCCAGTCTAATTCTCAGGTAGGTATAATTTTGAAGTTGTAATATCAACTTTATTGTTACCGGTTGCACCCGCAAGCCATGCAGGGAAGCAGGTAGAGCTTGAAGCGTCATTCTGATGTTCGGTAGTTCCCCAGAGACCTAACCAGGGCGCTCTGATGTAGAGGCAAACTCACGTAGAATTTTGTAGTCCGGTGTCTAATGACATCTTCCACATAGTGGAGAGATGAGGCTTCATGGAGGTAACTCACGGAAAACAGTGATATATAGAATAAATAGCCCTAAGACATCTATTCTGTACACGTTGAAGCTGTAGCAGTTTAGATCCTGCGGCCATGCTCCAGATCTCACACGCACAAAGCTTTATAGGAAGAATCAAAGCCCGACAAAACGTAATTTAGGGGTGTCAGCATCCCTGACCGCATCATGGGGCATAACGAAGCCGAAGACCCGCATGCCCGAAGTGCTGACTCCTGGATGTGACCCCCGAAAGTCAGGCCCTTGTCCAGCTTTACACCCAAATAAGTGAGAGAGTTTGTCCACTCTATCCTTCGGCCAGAATAATTAAAAGAGGGTAGGTTGGCGGGAAAGTGGCGCTTCGTGAAAAGTACGGCTTGGCTTTTCTCCGGGTTGATGGACAATCGCCAAAGCCTGCACCAATCTTGAATGAGGCTTAGGTGTCGCTGTATTGGGTTGAAGGCTCTGCGTGAGTGTCTATCTGTGTTATAGAGCAGCACGTCGTCAGCATATTGAGTTATGATGACATGAGGCTGTGTAGGAAGGTCGGCTACATATACGCTAAAAAGCGTAGGAGATAAGACAGAACCTTTGGGGACTCCGCCTCTAATCGGTCTTCTGGTGGATAGCTTACCCGACACGGTGACAATAAAATATCTGTGGTTAAGGAAAGTGTGTAGAAGGTGTATTATGTGTGAAGGAAGCACCAGGGAGATAAGTTTGTGTAGGAGACCTGCATGCCAGGTGGTAGAGAAGGCCTTCTCGACATCCAGAGAAACTGCCGCGGTAAATGCCCTGTCCTGGAAACCCAGGACAGTGGCCTCCTCCTAATGGAGCAACTGCTGTGATGTCGAGTGCCCAGGACGAAAACCAAACTGATGAGGACGGATGGCTTGAATGTCCCCCAATAGGGTTGACAAGCGGGCTAGAAAGAGCCTCTCGAAAACTCTCGAGAGGACTTACAGGAGACTAATGGAGCGGTAGCTGGCGGGGAAGGCCGGATTCTTTCCGGGCTTCAAAATGCATATCACCCGAGCTTCCCTCCACTGCATGGAAAGTAGCACAGGGCGAGACACATGTTAAAAACTCGAGTAAGAAAGAGTACGACTTTGAAAGGAAGGTGGCGGAGCATGACAAGGGTTAACCCATCAGGTCCCGACGCTTTTTTGGGATTCAGACGCCGGAGTGCGCCCTGGAGCTCACTGAGTCTAATAACAAGAAGTCGGTTCGCATCAGCAGGAGGACGTCAAAGATACTGACGTACCTCCCGCTTAACGCGGCTAGTGAAGTCTAGGTCCTGGGGGACATCTCTTGGCCTCATGGTCCTCTCTAGATAGTCGGCAAACACATTTACTTTGGCTTGGGGTTCATACACCAGGCCTTGGGTGCCTTGGATAGGGGAGGTTGGTGCGCCTCCACGGTTTCGGAGTCCTTTTGCGAGCCTCCACGCATCGCCATTTTCGAAGTGACGATGTGGGATTCAACTCTTTTGTATCGTGCACCTTGACATTTCCTTAAATCGCTCAGCTAACTCCTACTTGGCATAACCACGATCCAAAGTTCTATTTACAGATTTAAATAATATAAAATGATATTAGGAAGGACAATACGACACTACTGCCATCTATTCGACATCACAGTGACTACGTGCACACCCAGCGAACAACATACCAACTCATTAAATGGGGCAATAAATTCCAAAATGTCTGATGCTAACAAAAACTGGGTGCTAAAGAAACTACTGCCATTTCGTCGCGTTATGTTAAATATCGGCATTTGGTGTTAGAAATCCGTATCAAAATAAAAATATATTGCGATACGATTTCTGCGCTTGCGCGCCGTCCGACTTAAAGCCAGTTTATTCAGTAAATATAAATTTATATTATTTCAGTGTTTTCATTTTTTACAATAAATTCTAGTAATTTTCTTCAAAATAAACTACGAACGCATTTTCTGAGATTAAAGTTGCGTGTTTTCTTTTCATAAAACTATGAACCTGTCACACAATTTTTAATAATTACTGTCTATGATTTTTCAAAAAGTAAATGCTTGCTTACATTCCTGGCCTCCTCCTCGTTATCAGAAGCTATGGAACTACATTTCACCTCTTCAAACATTTATGTGTCCATCTTGTAAAATCAATACCTTCATCCTGGCAACTACATTCACTTGTTATCGAACCGCATCTAAAAATATCTAACCCTTGTTTCAAATAAGTTGTCACATATCTCCTAGTGCTCTCATTGGCTGCTATCCTGGCATAAACTGTTGTGTCCTAAAATCGAATTCGTTATTTAACATGTAGTTTCGAAGAGTATTTGTCAAATTTATATTTTCATAACCGTATGAATTAAATAGTGTCCCGCCTCGGTAGCGTGGTGGTAGCGTATCTGCCTCACGTTCAAGAGGTCCCGAGTTCGAATCTCGGTCATGGTGAGTTACCTAAGTCACCTAAGCTACCGAGGCGGGCATGATGACTCTGAAATTGTGTTTTATTTACATTAGGTGAGTCACAGCTTCTTACTTGAAGAAGTATAAGCATTTCAAAATTCAAATCAATAACAAGGAATGACTCGAAAATAGCTTGCTTTCTTTTACGAGATTTACAATTTTTGGTCCAGTAAATTTTATCTCTTACCATTTATTAATTATGAAAAACTCATTCACAAGGAACATAACTGCAGAGGCCCTTCACAGAAAATTGAAGATACGTTTCATTTGTCATTAAATTATCTTAAATATTTGGTAATTTAGTCAAAATCGTTAAAGACATTTTTGAGAAAATCACGTTTTAAAAAGTTTTCTATGTAAAGGGGTTTTTTTTAAAAAAAAAAAAACTATCTTCGTATGGTTTCCTGGGAACTTACTGAACGTAAATCCAAATTTGGTGTTATACAACTTTTTATAAAACTGCCCTTTTGATTTATTGTGTCTCAAAAGTAATTTTTCAAGTAAAGTTATCTGTTATGCACATGGTAAAGATAGTAATAACAATTACATCTTGAATTTTCTGATAATAACTTGTAAAATGCTCTTCTTTCACAAAGAATTTAGTATAATTTTGCATAAGAGGCAGACCATAAGAGGCAGACTAAGATGTACTATTAAAAAATTTAGATCTCTTTAAGTCATACCAATTAATTCCAAATAAACTTTTTGTGTCTCAGTTGTTTATCTGTTGAATTGTTCATTACTTGCGAGATGTTCTAAAATATCCTACCGCTATTTAGTTTTGAATAGTAGCTAACGAAATAATATCGTAGTATAATATTATTTTCCCCAAAATATTCACATTAGAGCAGATCATAGCAGGTCAGATAGCTTACAGCCGCATAAAAGGTCGTATGTAAGTCAAATCTATTTCTCGAAAATCCCTTAGGGTACGAAAATAGGAACAACGTTTATTGATCGTAACTGATATCAACAGGTTGCTGCAGAACTGCCTTTTCTTTTGTCTGATGACCCGTTTACTCTCCTACAGTGTAATCCTATTTAAGAATAAACGTTTTAGGTTAGAATTTCTGTGAAGTGAATATACAGCATGATGCTCTTTTGTTTTAAGAAGGAAGGAAATATTTAAGTAAATGCAGTCGAAACTAAAATGCTTAAAAAGATACGCATGCATTATTTATATAATAACAAAAGAAAAACAATGCAACATCGTAATTCCAATGGTTACATTCAGTTACACAACTTGACTTGCGTTGAAAAGAATATTTTGGTGCACAATATTTGTATTTTCATTGATAACCTGCTTACGCTCATAAGTTTACAAATTTTATTGAACACTTCCAGTTACATGGCAAACAATAATTCAAATTGGATACTATATTTAATGGTATTGAAGTTTATTTTCATACAGCTTGCAACTTTTAGGTCACTACTTCTAAATAAGGAATCTCGTGGAAGCTATGTCAAATGTTATAAATGTGTTAAAAATTGAAAATTAATTGCTCTTTCACGCTGGCCGTGTGTAGGCTAAAGTATGGAAACGTAGAGTCAGACTGAAAAATGCAATGCCATAGCCGGGATTTGAACCACATGCGCTCTACCATTGAGCTATTATGGGCAAAGTGCCAACATGACATTAAATTCTCCAACGGACTCGTAAACCACTTAGGAGTTCTCATAATCACACGAGACAACTACCTTAATGATGACTTACAACATGTAAGTACTTTAAGGTCCGGGCTTTATAGTTAATCACTATTAGGTCAATTAATGGAAAATAATTGTTCTTTCACATGCTATAGGCTAAAGTATGGAAACGTAGAGTCAGACTGAAAAATTCAATGCCATAGCCGGGATTTGAACCACATGAGCTCTACCATTGAGCTACTATGATCAACAATTAATTTCCATTAATTGACCTAATAGTGGTTAACTATAAAGCCCGGACCTTAATGTACTTACATGCTGTAAGTCACCATTAAGGTAGTTGTCTCATGTGTTTATGAGAACTGCTAAGTGGTTTACCGGGAAAATACGAGTCAGTTGGGGAATTTAATGTCATATTGGCACGTTGACCATAGTAGCTCAGTGGTAGAGCGGCTGGACGGAAACCAGAAGATCCGTGGTTCAAATCCCGGCTATGGCATTGCATTTTTCAGTCTGACTCTACGTTTCCACATGTTAAAAATTATTTTTAAATTTCCATGTTATTTACCTTATCATATAGTGCGTAATGATGGACCTTTTGAAGTAATTTAGCTCACCGGAAATTCTGTTTATAAACGAAACAAGTATATGTCTGCTTTTTTAGGTTATTTGGTATCTAAAAATGAGTAATGTATGTGGTCTAAAAGAACACATATTATAATGTTAATAGTTAGCATTTTTGAAACGTACCAGTAAAGTGTTGGAGAAAATACACAAAAACCCAAGCATGTAACACATGCTAAGAAAACACTACCAAAACTCGTGCATGAAGATAAAAAAACAACTTTTCAAAATTACTGTATACAAGGATAACTTTTCATAATATCAAAAATGAAAATTCATTTTCAAATTATACCTTCTGAGCAATAATTTACACCATGTTTTATTGAAGCATTCACGTAATTTATTTAAGGAAGTATAGGTATTTTAGTTCATCTAATATTCAGCAAGTTTAAATCACTCGTTGATAGTTTATTGATTTGTTTTTATTTTAAACTTAATTGTAGCATTTTATCGAGGAAATCTTACATTGAGGTCAACATTTTTACAATTTTTATTATAAATTATTTTTGTTATATTTAATTTTTTTTTTAATTTGAAAAAGTCATTTCTATAGTAATAAAATATGTTTTTCGAGTTAATTCATCTCCTTTGAAACCCTCTCCATTATCTTTTACCTGTTTGAATCCTTTACGTAGCTAATTTAATCTCTGTTATAAGGAAATTTAATTAATTTGCAGTACTTGAGACATTAGTGCTGCACTTTTGGTTCGTGTAAATACTTGATAATGTATAATACCACTTTTATATCAGTATTTAAACGCAAAACTTACGCAAAACTACATTTTTATTTACTGTCATATTAATGTTTAAACAACTTAGTTAATTCTGTGAATAATTCGCTTATTTGGGCCATAAAATAATTCTAATATTTTTGCTGCATTCTACAGCTAGATTTTATTCCGTTCTTAAGTTAAAATTTATAAATAGAGAGTTATTTACTGTAAAGGGCTATACTTTGAATTAACGTTTCAGAAGCAATTCTAGTACCGATGTTCACATGTCTTTAGTTATTCTATTATACGATTGCTCTTTAGTTATTTTTAACTCGTGGAATTTGAAAACGTTACATTTTAAAAACAAATTACGCTTTTCACTCAAGTCTTTCATATTACAACCTTGAAAGGATGTAACATAATTCACTGCAGTTATGATAGGGCCTAATGTTTGTAGCAGGCCGTGAAATAATGTTATAAAACTGTAATTCCAATAAAAATATGCAGCTATTTAAATGTTTTTAAACACGATATTTCAGTTGCTTAAAAAAATCCACTATTAAATAACATTAGATCCTTTTAGCATCAATGTTAATTCACTGTATAATATTTTTAATGTTTTCTTAAAGTTTCGGTCATGAATTTGGTAAATCCAAGATTGGCGAGGTCAATAACCCTAACTCTCCAGAGCACGTAAGGCTTCTATCCCATTTTACTGCAGTGAGATGAGGAGTAAAGATTTGCCCTACATTTGGGGCATATAAATTAAACATATGGCCAATCTCCATTTGAATACTTCACACTTTGGTGGCAGAATGCACTTTGGAGGTGGGAGAAACAAAAGTGGGCGGGTTTCCTCAGCTGTTTGCATGTGCGTGCCAGCTCGTCTTTACGACCCCCTTCCCCCTTAGACCCCGCTATGCATAACCATGGTCTACGAAAATAGAATCACGAAATAATTTTAACAGTAGCAATAATTACGTGTTCCAAATTAAGTATTCGTTTCTCCGGGAAAGTGACTTACCGGACATCTCTCCAGGCCAGGAAGGCGTACCACAAGGAGAACATTTTTGTAGGTTAGCTGTATCAGGTTGCTATTCCTTCCGCCTAAGCACCTTCTTCAGTTCTTGAGAACAACTGGCTCACTTCCCGTTCACAATATTCTAGCTTGCCAATCTTCTTGTCTCCATTCGTGAACCATCCAAAATTTTCCTTTGCCTAGAAAACAGGTATAACATATTAGTAATCGGTTCCGCTGCAGTTTTTCATCGAGATATATTATATAAATTTGAAAACAACTTGTGGAAACGCTAATTATTTAATTTACCTGCTGTTCCAATAGTGCTGTAGAGTTGGTGGTGGTGGATGCTCTTTTTGATTCTCCAAAACAACCCGCGGCGCGACTGTCGAGTGTTTCCTTGATTACACAAACGTGCAGACGAGTTTACGGTATTATATTTCGAGAGAAGAGTGACACTTTTAGGGAAGGTATTCCGCGTTCGCGTACCCGAAACTGCGTTAATATAACTAGAGGAATATGTGTCAGGTTATGTGTCCCAGTTTTCCCTGGCCCTTAGCGGAGATATAAACCCGTGCCGTATCGATCCCAGCGTACTACGCCACTCCAACTCGGCAGCGACTGCTCAGGAAGGTCGCTATCATGCGTGCGTATCATGTTTATCTACCTACCCCTCACAACGTAAGCACATTTCTAACCTCATGTTTTATATACTTTCCATAAACTACTGCTGAAATTTCTTATTTGTTCTATCTACTTTACGTTAACCTTATGAGAAACAGTTTAATTACACGTTTCGTTGAAGATACGTATAAGGGGTTATGTTTGTTTGGTTCTATCACTGAGCAGTGCTCTAGGACACTGAAAACAGAGAACAACCTCCCCTATTCAACATAAATAATTTTAACTGCCATCACCATACATCAAAACATGCTTTTGTTTTTAATCTCCACCACCAAACATATAACATCTGTAACATTTGACTGAAAGAGGAAAACAATTTAAGAACTATTACTACTAAACATTTTGTACAATTACTCACCCAAGAAAATGTGACAACCATTTGTTTATTGAGATAACAATACATTAAACCAATACAATAATACATTACAGCGCAGGACACTTTAACAATCAGCCATACATTCCTGTACCGAATAACAGGCCTTGCTGCATAGAGCAGACTTGTACTTATCCATTTCACCTGAAGATAGTAATTTTAAATATTTTGTAAGGGCGATGAACATTCATAATATACTGTCTGCACACCACAAGAAAGCAAGTGGGTCCTGAAGAGGGAAAAGGAGCTTGAATTGCATAACTGCTCTGTTAGTGGATCTGTTTACACGAAATGAGTGAGAGTACATATGTCACCCACCCTGCCAGATCTAATGCTCGTTTCAGTAACTGCAGTATTAGGCATTATGCATGGATGATTTATGTGACAACACTGTATTTTACATGAAACTAGCATTCTTATCATATCTGGAAGGCGAGTATAAACACACCAAAAGTGATGCTACACATTCCTCAGCCTACCCTCTTGTGGTAAGCAGACATTAGTCGTTTCTGGAAACAAGTGAATCTGGTACTGGGTTTATGTGATAGTCAAATGTTTTAACAGCACATTTGGTTCCTGTGTGATTCTTTTGAATGTTCTCTTTGTATGACCAACAGATAAACAACAAAAAAAAAAATGCTCAGATAAAATAACAATAAAAATTTACCATAAATCTTGGAAAATTCAGACAAATAGCAAGAAATATTTCACTCCACACAAAAAATTATCTAACCTAAATTGTGTTTTATCGAGCTTTTTATTCTGCAATACTTTTACGGTTTACCAATTATGTAAAAGTCATCCAGAATGTAGAGGGCATTCCCATGAAATTTGTGTATTTGTCTGACAAATATTTTGAAGATATGAAACTCCAATTTGTGAGAAAATAAAATTTTTCGAAACTATTTCCATGTAAAGGATGAAAGTCTTTGTATGCCATTCTTAGAAGATTCTTCATCTATAATAATCCAATGACATTTGTGCATTCACATAGGTTGAGATAATATATGGGATACAGCAAGGCTCAATATTGGGTCTATTGTTGTTTATAATCATGATTAATGAATGATATTGCTCATAATTTACCTGATATACCAATTCTTTATGCTGATGACACTGCTTTGGGAACCAGAAGTGTAAATGCTGATAAATTGAATAATTCAATTTATACTAATTTTGTAGCTGCCAAGAACTGGTTCATTATAAATGGTTTTATGTTGAATCAAGAGAAAACCCAAATGATGAAACTAGGACCTGAACTAAGGATTTGAACTAGATTCTAAGCTGTCTAAATTTACTTAATTAAAAGGTTAAAATCTTGCACATTATTAGAAGTATCGAGAAAAACATACTTTACATTGTTTCAAAGTCATATCACATATGGTATCTAATTATGGTGTAATAGCCTCAATGTTAAGGAAATATTGCTGTGCCAAAACAGAGTCCCTAGGATAATATTACGAAAGAAATCAGATGAACATTGTAAGCCACTATTTTACTAATTGAAAATACTTACTGTTTTTAATTTGTTCATATTTTTATATTTTGACGTATCCACATGTTCCATGTATTCGCACGATTTAAGACTAGACACCCATAATGTTGATACCAGAAATAAATATAAGTAAAATGTGCCTAATTGTAGACTTTCCTTCACTAAGGAGAATTATTATTTTAAAGATGTGGACAATTTTGCGATAATGTACATTGTTTTTGGATACATCATTTTGTGAAATATTTACAGTCATTTGATAGAGTATACAGCAACAAAAGTTTAAAACATAAATACAGTGTGATCCATATAAACCTGAACCACTTAAATAGTGGCCATAACTTTTGAACCAATAACAGGACACTCGTGCAACTTTGGGAGAATATAATACACAATTTGGAAATTACGTTACACTGTTTACATCTCAGAGAAAATGTTGGAAGTGTCTTCACCTGCATCTATACACATTTGCACTCGTCTGATCATATTCTCTAAAGTTTTACGGTGAGTATCCCCGCCAGTGTTATTTATTTCGGTTCTAATGGATTCCTTCAGAACATAAATTGTCTGTGGTCTATTCTTGAACACTCTCTCTTGTACAGTTTCTTTGATAATCGAATAATCTCAAAAGGTCAATGGTTCCCCAGATCCCCTGACCTAACTTCACTGGATTTTTTTCTTGTGGGAGTATCTTAAAAAATAGAGTGTACAAGAATAGGCCACGTACAATTAATGTTCTCAAGGAATCCATTCAAACCGAGGATATTCTCCGTAAAACTCCAGAGAATATGGTGAGACGAGTGGAAACATGTATAGATGCTGATGGAGGACACTTCCAACATGTTCTCCGAGATGTAAATGGTGCAATGTAATCTCCCAATTGTGTGTAATAGTCTCCCAAAGTTTCACGTGTGTACTATTATTGGTTCAAAAGTTATGGCCTATTGAAATGGTTCAGATTTATGTGGATCACACTGTACAATAGATAACGATTAGTTACACAAAGTTTAAGTCATTAACAGCCACTTGTTTGCAATATATATTGCAGAATAGCTCACATGCCGACTAAAACACTCTACGTACAGTTTATTTACAGAATAAAAAGTATGCAGTAGTAAGAACGACTTTACTTGCTTTTTAAATCTTTGTGATTTCCTTAATATTATGTGGCAGTATTTTAAATAATTTTATACTTTTTATGTTATTTTTAGCTGTATTAGTTGTACAGAACTGAATATGCAAGACATTCTTTTGTCGAGTGCTGTGTCGATGGAGGTTTTGATTTGTTTGAAGTTTATTCTACTTTTTATATGGGCTAATGACTCCAGTACAAATACACAGGCAAGAGGCAATATTTTTAGCTCTCTGAAAAGAGCTCTGCAGGAAGATTGACTATCTTTGTCACTTATTATTCTAATTGCCCTTTTCTGCAGTTTAAATATTTGCTCACTTTCATAACATGCCCCACAAAATATTATGCCATAGTACACAAGGCTGTGGAAATTTGCATATTAAACATTTCCTTGAAATTAAACTTTACTTCATATTTAATATATCTTAGTAAGTAACAAGCTGAACTCAATTTAGAAACTAATTTTTCAATGTAGTTCTTCCATTTCAGATTCTTGTTTAGAAAACTTTATATCTCTATCATATTTTATGCTGAGGGTGTTATAATAGATTTTCAGTGTAATATGTGCTCTCTTTTCTATAGATATGAAATGATATTGCGGTATTTCTACTTAAAATTATGATAAATGTAAGCTTTAAATCTGTTAGCTTGAAACCAAGAGTATAATTCTGCAATTATCTAATTTGCTGTTATCAGCACATTGATATCGTCAACTAAAAGAATCATATCTGCTTGTTTGACAGATAATGCCATATTGTTTATATAAATTAAAAACAAAAAGCCATGTTTTCAGTTTTTTTACGTGAGGCCGATGACTAACCTAGAAAATAAAATTGCGGAAATCACCTCTCCATGGCTTTCTATGATATTTGAAGTATGACTGCGTAAAAGCTATGAAAAAGTGTATTGTTAAGTGAAACAAAAGCACCATCTGAGAACTGATGATAAAATTTACAATTACATAATACCTATACTCAAATGGCAAGTCTTTATTCATTGTTTTATCTCTTGGCTATGCAAAGGGAACCGAATATCAAAGACATTACGAAATGACTAGATTTGAAATACATAAGTATGGCTTAAAACTGACTGTATTCACATGTTTCTCGTGCACCTACAGAAAAATTAGCAGTAAAGGTTTGTACCTACTGGAGGAGAGAATGGCATGTCAGATTCTTCATTGCTCATTGGTCAGGACTGAATACATTATTTAGTTTACGAGAGATGTAACAAAAATAGTGGCAGCACTGCTATGGAAGCTCAACCAGAGGGAATTATTTGTTGTTAGGTTTACCATATGTTTATATCCGACCTCCCCTCCAGCATAAGGACACTTCTGCCAGACCCACAATTCATGCGCCACTGTTTTTGTTACAACCTATGCAATGTTTCTGTAACAATTGTATTACAAATTATTTGTATTTTATTGCAGAGACATGTTAGAATGTGTGTATTTAATAGACAAGGGTGTTTAAATTATTTTCCAATATGTACGGTCACCATTTTGGAAGTACATTCTGGTTCCTTTGATTCAGAGGGCCCTAGTGAAGTTCGATAAATACAAATGTTCACCAAAAGATTGCGCAGTATCAATAATGACGACATCATATCCCTTATCTACATACGCGCATCAGAACTGTTAAAATTCATTTTAAATGCAGATAGTAGCACATTCGTTTTTCTGCGGTCTTACGAAAAAAGCAAACAAAATTGAAGAAAGAAACAGTAAAATGTTTAAAAGCGTAAAGATTATGTGTAAAATTGTAAGGCCTTACAAATGTTTTAGTTACCTTAGATAAACGCTTTCAAATTGCATTAATTATTTTGAAAAAAGTGTATCATTTCGTGACTTAATGTCTTTGCAATGTTATATATGTAGGTTAGAAAGTAATGACAGGCCCAATGATTATTTCTTGATGGGACATTATTCCGATTTACAACGAGGACAAGAATGAAGCTGTAGTAAGATAACACTGCCGTTATGTATTTACACCACGGAAATCAAAGCTTCCTGGATTCAACGTTATATTCCGACGCAGTAGCCGTCTCAATAGAGCGTCTTAAAAATAACCTAACAACAACGATTTCTTGCTGGAAGGATCGCCCCACCGGAAATCAGGTATTAGATCGTTATTCATGGTTGTTATTGATTGGTGATACATTGGATATTAGAAAATCAACTATTCGTGTGCTACAAGTGACCATGTGCAAAGTGAAACAGTGCGAATAGAAGTACTGAGTAGTGGTATTCGCGTTGAGCCCAGTTAGGAGTAAATAGTGACGCGTATTAAAGCCTAGTTTGTGAGTGAACAGTACATAGTGACGCGTATTAAGCAAAAATCCGCCACAAAAGAGCGTGGGACGCACAGCTGCGTGCCGTTGTTGCACGCAACAAGAGGCGTCCCCAAACAACAACGCCCTCAGCAACAACTGCGGCTGACAGACATTGATTCCCGTCACAAGATGGCGGCGGCCGCAGTGACAATTGCAGCAGCACTACCACCAGCTGGCAGCGGACTGATCTCCCGAGGTGGTCGGCCGGCCACCTTTCCAGCCCCACCGCAGGAGCACTCGAACAGCGACCCGCCTTCGGGCCCAACATTAGCCAACGTCACAGCAGCCACTACCCCGGCCCCAATGGAGCACAGCGCCATGGAGGACGAGGCAGTTACGCGAAAGTACGTCCAACTGGAAAAGGAGGTAAAAGAAATCCAAAAAGAAGTATCTAACCTCCAGGAAATATTGGAAAACATGGCCCCAGAGTCCCGGGACTATGGAAATATACCTAGTGAAATGGCACGCTGCTACCAGGAACACGCAATCAAAAAGCGACACCTGGTGCAGCTGGGAGAAGGCTGGCAGGCAGCATCGCCCAGAAAGCGACCCCACCACCGCAATAGCGACTCGGATGTCGAGCGCAAGAAAAACAAAACGCAACATCTGCCCCTCCAGATCACAACCAGAAACAGGTACGAGGCGCTGTCCTCATCCGAGGAGGAAGAAGATCTGGAACGATCCGCTGCCTTCCCTGCCCCTCCGACCACAAAACCAAAGGCACCCAAGCACCAACGGCCAACACGGCCAAACATTACTGCAATAACAACCTCCAATTTTACACCCATGCCCACCCCTACATTGGCCTCCACATCAGCTGCAGCCGCGGCTACAAACACAAAACAAACCTCACAGAAACCACCGCGCATCGTCATTCCTGACGGCAGGCAGGCAACTAAAGTTCTGCAGATACTCCGGAGCTCCCTCCCAGCTGCCGCGTACACGCTTCAGAATACGCGCAACTGCCTCAAGCTGTTCCTCAACCGGAAAGAAGACGCCATCCCCACTATGACCAAGCTGAAGGACGCCGGAGTGGGGAACTTCAGCATCACCCCGCGGAGTGATCAACCTCTCCGAACATCCTGAAGCGTCTTCCCGAGGACCTTGAACAGGACTTTATCCGCGAGGACCTAGAGGCGAAGGGCTACACCGGCGTCCTAGTTCGTCAACTGAAATCACGCGGCAGGCCTCTGCCAAACTTCCAAGTTACCCTTGACAGGACAACTCAAAACCAGCAACTTCTGCAAGAAAGAGAGGTATGCCATATACTTGTCACTGTAGAGGTCCTTAAGACAAATAACAACATTACACAATGTTTCAACTGCCAGCAGCTAGGGCACACATTTAAGATGTGTCACATGACCTCCCGATGTGTCCTCTGCGGTGGCCTGCACCGCTTAGCTGACTGCCCAAAGAAGGCAACGCAGGACGTTGTACCCCGCTGTGCGAACTGTGGGGAGACGCATCCTGCCAGCTACAGGGGTGGCGAGACGTTCCGCAACGAACGCCACCGCCGCCAACTGGCAGCCATAGCTAGGGCACCTCCAAGTGCACAACCAGGTCCACGACCCATTGCCAACCCGACCCTAGTCAGAGATGGCGTCTCATTTGCAGGCGTCATGAGGGGACAAAGCGCACCAGTGCCGCCACCTGCTGGCCAACCCTCAACGGCTCTCCCCTCCAAGGCGCCATCTGGTGACCTAGGAGGCCTCAAAGAGCTCTTTACTCTGTTTAAAGAGCTCAACTTACAGAAACTAGCTCCGAAGGTACAGCCTTTTATCGCAAGAGTTAAGAGCTGTATCAGCACTTGGGAGAAACTAGAAGCCCTCATATGGCTTCTGTCGGAAATCTTCGAGTAAATGGCTCAAATAAGGGGAGGCACATCTCTAACTCGAGGGCTCCTGTGGAATGCCGATGGCATCTACAGGCAGCAGCATGAACTTGAAAGCTACCTGCGGCGTAACAAAATTGACGTCGCATTCATTTGTGAAACAAAATTAAAGCAGGAGCACACTTTAGAGCTCAGGGGTTACCAAATATTTCGGACTGATAGAATAGGCAGACAGGGAGGGGGAACAGCTATTTTACTAAAAAAACAAGGTTGCTCATGCTCCTATTACGCTGCCAGCATTGGCAGCGTTAGAGTGCACGGCTCTTAAAACACGACTAAATAACAAAACGGTGACGCTGGTGGCCCTCTATCGGCCCCCAAAACTCCCCCGACTGTAGACGCGACCTCGAGCAAATCCTCACTTTGGAGCAGCATGTTATAATGGCAGGAGACTTCAACGCTCGACACCCCTGGTGGTATTCACGTCGAGCAAACGCGGCTGGAAATCTCCTAGTAGACCTTATAACAGAAAATGACGATCTCGAGGTGTACCCACCTTTTGGCATAAGTCAGGACACTTCGACCCTGAAATTTTGGACTTCGTCATTACAAAAAATGCGACATTACCAAACAACTTCACTGTGTATCACAGCCTAGACTCAGACCATCTTCCAGTGCATTTTGATATCAGTGGCGCCATCACGGTCGGTCTGACCGGCCCTCTGAGGCGCGCAGAAAGAGACTGCAGCAAGTTTACTCTAGAAATGCATGGGATGGCTCAGCCTAGGCTGTCATACTACAGCGATGCGGACATCGACGTCGCCATTGAAAATTACACCGCCTCGCTGCACACGGCCAAAAGAAATTCCACCAGCTAATCCACAAGCCCACCTAGTTTTTGCACGTACCCTGAGGTGGGGCAGCTCATTGCTTGGAGGCGACGCTTGACGAGACTTTGGCGGCTTACCCACCAGCCTGAGCACAAAGTGCTAGCAAAATGGCTACGCAACGTCATTCGGCAACAAATTAAATTAAACAAAATTGAGTAGTGAGAGCAGAAAATGTTAAATACCACACATTCGGACAATTATTTATGGAAATTATTACAGGCATTTAAAGTCTCCTCGAGCGCTAACTCAGGCACTGAGGCGCTACACTCTCGCCTCGGCCTGCACTTCTCCTCTAAGGAGAAAGCCGAGGTCTTTGCAGACTGTCTGGAAACAAGATTTACAGAAAACCCAGCGACGAACCCCGAGTTAGAACGGGATGTCCAGACCTGGGTACAAAACTGGGTGGCACAGAGGCACGAGCAACACTTGCCCCTCACAACGCCGCAGGAAGTGTACAAGCTCATTAGGAAGCTACCTAATGGGAAAGCCGCCGGCCTGGACAGGGTGACTAATGAGGAAGTCAAACATCTCCCGAGAAAAGCCCTGGTGCAACTTACAAAAGTTTTCAACACTTGTTTGCAGCAAAATTATTTCCCTGACACTTGGAAACGAGCCAAGGTAATAATGCTCCCTAAGCATGGGAGAAACACCGGGCAACCTCAAAATTACCGCCGCATTAGTCTCCTGTCCACTATTGGTAAATTGCTCGAGAAAATAATTCTATTTCGACTCCAAAAACAAATTGCGGCGCTTGACATTTCAAATTCACAATTTGGCTTTAGAAAAGGGCACTCAACAGACCTTCAACTTTTAAGACTAATAGATGACGTCACGGAGCAATTTAACCATGGGGCTTCAACGTTGGCGCTATTTTTGGACGTAGAAACGGCCTGATTTAAAAGCTGCACCGAGAGTTTCCCGGCCTCCAAAATTCACTGCCATTGCTGCATAGTTTTTTAAAAACCAGGCATTTCTACGTCCAAGTGGGTCGCTCCTCCTCAAAGGAGAGAGTGATGCAGGCTGGCGTACCACAAGGGGCTATTATGTCACCTTTCCTGTATATACTCTGCACCAACGACTTCCCCGTGGAGGCTAGATGCAAAGTTGCAATGTATGCTGACGACACCGCAATATACAACCATCATAAAAATCCTCGTTATGGGCTTTTAGAGATGCAGCGGTACATTGACCGCTTCCTTTCATGGCTTCATGACTGGAAAATCAGAATTAATGCGAACAAATGCCAGCTTATACATTTTACAAAGCGGGGCCCATTGGCAATGGACCTAACAGTCGATGGTCAAATATTGCATTGTCGTCAGCAGGTCAAGTACCTCGGCGTGACGTTGACACGCACGATGCATTGGACCACTCACCTAGGAGATAGCGCCAACAAAGTGCGGCAGCAATTAAAGATGTGCGCCCCTATATTTAGGAGCAAACAGCTAAAGCTGCGCTCGAAGATCATCCTATATAGATCCTTTATTTTATCCGTGGTCCTGTACGCCTGCGTGGTCTGGGCCAACGCCTCCAACACCGCCCTAAAGTATCTCCAAACTCTACAAATAATATCCCTACGCAAAATCCTATCTGCTCCTATCCGAACAACAACTGCCACCATTCACCAAGAAACCCACGTCCCTTACATCAACGAGGACATCAACAAACGTGCCTCTTCCATCTGGGCGCGCATCCGACACCATCAAAACCCCACCATACACAATATTGGGAAAGGCGAACCCAAGCACCGAAAACACGCCAGAATCAAAGCATATTGTAGAAAAACAAAAATAAAAACAACACGACTACAAAATTATGCGCGTCCAACCCTTCCTGGCTCAGGCCACGCTCCCCGGCAGAGGCCGCCATCATCGGCAGCCCAGGAATCAGCTACCCGCTGCCGCACAGCCTAACTGCGAACATTGTAAATATTATACATAGCCAATTCTGTACAGTGTAGTGCGTGTGATATTGGGACGTACGTGGTATACCCAGGGGTGTGTGTGTGTGTGTGTGTGTGTGTGTGTGTGTGTGTGCGCGCGCGCGCGCGCGCGCGCAAGATAAGCGCAGTGTAAATATGTAAATATAAAAACAAGAAAAAGAAAGGCAGAGACAAATAACGAGATAAAACTGGTTCTCGGCGGCCTCAGAACAGGTCGCCGTATGGGTTTTAGAAGAACCCCAAAGACAATAAAAAAAAAAAAAACATATCCAGAATTATAAACCCATGTAAATTTAGAGCCTGTAAGCCGGGTCCAATGTACCAGCACCAGGCATATAAGTTCCAAATAAAAGCCTTAAGCCTTAACAGTCCCAATGACTAGGTAGAATTTCTCATCGTATTTTATTGGAACTTCCAGCAAGTTATAGTAAATTCAGATTAATCCTAATGTACTGAAATTAATAGTAAGAAATTGCTCCAATACATCGGATCTGTTGAACTGGTGATTCATTCCTAACAGCAGCTCCACATAATCTTCTAAGCTGTTTGGCATCAAAATTCTTCCAACTAAATAAATAACTATAAAAATTAAAACACCAGGGTGCAAGGTATTGCATCCACTCCCACAACCTGAAGGTACAAAATTGTAACCTCATAAGAAACTCCAACCTCAAAACCCACATCACATCCTACAAAATCCCAAACATAAAACCTTACCTGCGGTAAAACCCATAACGGATGGGCACGCAGGAAAAACCTTCTGGCTTTATAAAGCCAGCCAGCACTACGGACGGACAGTTCCTGTTATTATATGGTAGTGAATTTTGGAACGGAACAAAATAGGAAGAACAAATGATTGAAACAGCGGAAATGGAGTTTTTAAGAAATGTCATATTTATTGGAAACGCACACAAGTCATGCAAATGATTACATTCTCATTACTTGTCTTTGCTGTAAGCTACGATGGATTCCTGTCTATTCTTGCATTTGATAATATGGCATCTGTCACAAGCACAGTTCACACACACACACACACACACACACACCACACACACACACACACACACACACACACACACGCGCGCGCGCGTCATTTGGTTGGTGAGATAGTTTGTTGCAGCACACCTGGTGGTGAAAACCACGGATAGCCAGTCTCGTCGTAACCTGTCACGTGTTTTTAAGAAATGCAGCAAGGTATAATCTGCTAGATAAGCAAAGAAGTGAGGACATTCGAAAAGAATTGAGTATTATAAGCTAACAGATAGAATAAAACAATATAGAAATAACTGGAAGGAAAATGTCGACAGAATGAATGATACCCGCATTCCAAAATTAGTTTTAGATTACATACCATTAGGTAGAAGAAATATTGGTAGACCAAGAAAAAGATGGATACAACTATCTTAATTTAACATTTATGAGACAGGAACGAGCCTTGATGGCTTAAACCGTGAAAAGTTGTTGTTGTTGTTGATGGTGATGATGATGCTGATGATGATGATGATGATGATGATGATGATGATGATGATGATGATGATGATATGTATAGGTCCTATCCAATGTCACAAATTAATCAAGAACGTCAGTTCAGAGGTGTACTTGTCAGGATCTTAAAACGTCACTCATTTATTTTACGCCTGATGTCCAAACAATATAAGATATTAGTTGAGTCTGAATATCTCCTTGTAAGTTTGAAATTGCTGGACTTGATAATCGGTTTCCTGTAAATGGTACACCATGGTATTGTAACGTGAGCGCTGGAACACCCTGTGAACCAGCTGGGAACGGAAGGCAGGGGAGGACCGCGTTAGCCACACCTCCCCCTCGTTTGTCTTGTAGTGGTGACAGGCAGTGGTTGGGAGGGAAAACATCAGTGTGCCGTCTGTTTCTGTCCACCTGGTTCCAGAAATTACGGAATCTGGAACATTCTCCTGGTCACTAGAAACCGGCGATATTCCTATATAAAGAGGGTTACAGACAGACAGAGTTGTCAGTCAGTCAGTTGGTTAGTGTGTGAGTGAGGACAGTTCTTGGTGTAAGAAGGCAGTGTTAGTCAGTGACGTGTTAATGAACGAAAGGGTTGTGCAACGGAAGACTGTACGAACTGTGTATGTGTATCGGAGTTTATGTAATCGCGAGTACAAGTGAAGTTGTAACGGACGAACTGGTGAATCGTAATTGTGTGCATTACGCAATTCTGTGTAATTGGCAAGAGTTTAACTGTAAGTCGGTGGAAATAAAGAACATTTTTGAGTGGTGTAATTGGACTTTTTATTTCACGAACCCACAAAGTCACAGTATGGAGATGTACGGATAAGGAGTCACGACAGCAAGTTCAGAGCCGATTTTCTTCGTGGGTGATTAGGGATTAGCCCGTCTCGGTAGTGTAGATGGTAGCATGTCTGCCTCACGTTCTAGAGGTCCCGAGTTCGAATCTCGGTCAGGGTGAGTTACCTGAACAAGGATTTTTCCGGTTTTTTTCCTTATCCTAAACGACGAATGTCTGGTAACTCTAAGCTCCATGGACCGTGGGCCCATTTGAGCATCATTTCAACCATTCCATTCATCGTCCGATATGACGTAAAAATTTAAAGAACGTAAATTACTACTACTACTACTACTACTACTACTACTACTACTACTACTACTACTACTACTACTACTACTACTACTACTACTACTACTACTACTACTACTACTACTACTACTACTACTACTACTACTACTACTACTACTACTACTACTACTACTACTACTACTACTACTACTACTACTACTACTACTACTACTACTACTACTACTACTACTACTACTACTACTACTACTACTACTACTACTACTACTACTACTACTACTACTACTACTACTACTACTACTACTACTACTACTACTACTACTACTACTACTACTACTACTACTACTACTACTACTACTACTACTACTACTACTACTACTACTACTACTACTACTACTACTACTACTACTACTACTACTACTACTACTACTACTACTACTACTACTACTACTACTACTACTACTACTACTACTACTACTACTACTACTACTACTACTACTACTACTACTACTACTACTACTACTACTACTACTACTACTACTACTACTACTACTACTACTACTACTACTACTACTACTACTACTACTACTACTACTACTACTACTACTACTACTACTACTACTACTACTACTACTACTACTACTACTACTACTACTACTACTACTACTACTACTACTACTACTACTACTACTACTACTACTACTACTACTACTACTACTACTACTACTACTACTACTACTACTACTACTACTACTACTACTACTACTACTACTACTACTACTACTACTACTACTACTACTACTACTACTACTACTACTACTACTACTACTACTACTACTACTACTACTACTACTACTACTACTACTACTACTACTACTACTACTACTACTACTACTACTACTACTACTACTACTACTACTACTACTACTACTACTACTACTACTACTACTACTACTACTACTACTACTACTACTACTACTACTACTACTACTACTACTACTACTACTACTACTACTACTACTACTACTACTACTACTACTACTACTACTACTACTACTACTACTACTACTACTACTACTACTACTACTACTACTACTACTACTACTACTACTACTACTACTACTACTACTACTACTACTACTACTACTACTACTACTACTACTACTACTACTACTACTACTACTACTACTACTACTACTACTACTACTACTACTACTACTACTACTACTACTACTACTACTACTACTACTACTACTACTACTACTACTACTACTACTACTACTACTACTACTACTACTACTACTACTACTACTACTACTACTACTACTACTACTACTACTACTACTACTACTACTACTACTACTACTACTACTACTACTACTACTACTACTACTACTACTACTACTACTACTACTACTACTACTACTACTACTACTACTACTACTACTACTACTACTACTACTACTACTACTACTACTACTACTACTACTACTACTACTACTACTACTACTACTACTACTACTACTACTACTACTACTACTACTACTACTACTACTACTACTACTACTACTACTACTACTACTACTACTACTACTACTACTACTACTACTACTACTACTACTACTACTACTACTACTACTACTACTACTACTACTACTACTACTACTACTACTACTACTGCTGCTCTACTGCTGCTACTGCTGCTACTGCTACTACTGCTACTGCTACTACTACTACTACTACTACTACTGCTACTACTACTACTACTACTACTACTACTACTACTTGGCGTAGGGAAGTGGCGTCCCCATCGCCCAGTGTTTATCACTGCAATCAGCCCCCCGAGTATGGCGGGTAACCATACCCACGACACAATGGATAGGTGTTGTTTTTCCATGGAATCAGTTACGGAGCAGGAGGTCGGTACTCCAGTTCCGGTCGGGGTTTTGGGTGAGCGAGCAGGCCCAACCCGATCGTCAGCCAGCGACTGCTCGGCATTTTCGGTGGAACGCCAGGCCGAAATGCTGGACCATGCTACTGGTACAGATGGTGATGTAGAATTGTTGGAGGGAAGGAGCCATGTGTCATCGCAAGTGCACCCTCAACAGGGCCTTGTTTCTGCTAATGCCCCGGATGTATTGATGGAGCCTTGCGTTCCTGCGTCACTCCGGGCTTCTGGAGCAGGTGCTGAGGCGATCAGTAGGGACCACAAAAGGAAATGTGAAGATCCCCCTGAGAAGGCTAAGAAAAGCAAAGATGCTCTGGATTTTGTTGAGCAGGTGGACCATGCCTCTGCAGTTGGTGAATCACAATGTGGAACAGATGACCCACTTTTTGGAGAGAACGCGGATCTCCGTACCATCCGTCGGTTGCTCGAAGAAATGAGCAAGTGTAGCAGGGAGCTTATGTCAATGATAAAAACTACCCCTAATACGAAGGTGGACATCAAACGAGGGGTCAGAGACATGGAGAAATTAACCGAAACCATGTTGAGCCGCCTGAACGAACGCGTTCTCTACACCCAAAAGATTGCAACGCAGAATATTGCCGTACAGGTCCGCGAGGCAGATCTCTCCCGCGTTGGATCTCGGAAGGATATAGGGTTACAGGTCGATCTGAAGGGAGAAATGGAGCTGAAAGAGGCCCTTTCGACTTCTAGCAGCTTTGAGGTGTTTGCACCTTTGCTGGACATGGCATGGCCAGAAAGCGTTTATGAAGCTACTAACATCCTTTATGGTAACCCCAGTACCTTACATGAAGGCGACGTAGCCATTGTGGTGAATGCTGATGATAGTGGGCAATAAGGGCTGCTTAAGCAGTTGGGTGATGTTCAGCCCGAGATAGCAGACTTCTTAACAGGCAAGCTGGAAACGGGTAAGGTGGAGTATATTAGGACCAGTACCAATATATCTACCAGCAGAGGAGGACACAAGGAGCGTTCTAGGTACATCTACCTAATACCCTGTAGTGTAGATCCCAATGGGGTCAATGACATGGAGCAGCTATCTGTCATATTGCGGCAATGGAAACAGCTTGTTGAGGACCATGACAGAACAGCTATTAAGTTTGCAACTGTTAATGGCCTGGACAGATTGTATACCAGGAAACTACTGGAGTGGTTGTTCCACAGCAGTGCATTGAAAATCGACTATATGTTCCCCCTTTATGCGCAACAGACGCCACGTGTTGCTGCTCCAGATCGGCCGAAGTTACTTCCACCTAAAATGGCAGTACCCCAGGGAACATTGAGCATCAAATGCCAAGGTAAATCCTTTGCCGATATTCTAAAGACTGTTAAACAAGGTGTTGATATCGACAAACTTGGGGTGAAAATAAAGACTATTAAGAAAACTGATAAGGAAGACCTCGTGCTTACAGTGGAGGGAGAAGGTAAAGCTACCGCCTTAAAACAGGAAATAGAGCGTAACCTTAAAGAGCTGGACGTGAGTCTGAGACGGAAAGGTGCCTCTATTCTGCCCTATGGAATCGACCCGGCAGTCAACGAGGCAACTTTGCAAGCCGCCATTGCTACGGAACTAGGCATCCAGGCCTCTGAAATACTTGTTAGCTCTCTGCGGCCTGGCCGCTTTGGGAATCTCAATGCTTCTATTGATGTACCTATGGAGTACTCTCGACAGCTGCTACAGAAACGAAGAATACAGATAGGTTGGACAGACTGTCACGTGAGGGAACGGGTTATGATACCCAGATGCTATAGGTGCTTTGAGTTAGGTCACCGATCGTACCAATGCAAGGCAGCAGTTAATCGGCAAGACGATTGCTTGAAATGTGGCGAGAAAGGCCATCATGCGAAGGACTGCACGAACTCTCCGTTCTGCCTTAAGTGCAAGAAAGAGGGCCACAAATTCGACCAAATGAAATGCCCTATGTTTCGCAAGTTGGTGTTAGCTGCTCGAGCCAGAAAGTTGTGATCCACGTGATGCATCCACACCGCATTCGTCTACTTCAGGTTAATTTAAGGCGGTCCAATGCCTGTCATGATATGGCGCAAGCTACGGCAGTAAGCCGAGCAGTGGATGTAATAGTTGCTTGCGAACCAAACAAAAAGCGGGTGTCTGCTGGTGGTTGGCTCACAGATACACGGTGTGATGTCGCCGTGTATTTTCTGAATAAACAAGTGGAGATGCTGAAGTTCCGAGCGGAGGCAGGTTACCTCTGTGTGTATTTCCGGCACTGCCATCTCTTCTGTTGTTATATTTCTCCAAACATTTCCTTGGATGATTTTAGGAGCACTGTCGATCATCTCATGAGGGATTGTAGAAGCACCGGAGGGGAATGCATTCTTCTGGGTGACATTAATAGCAAATCGCCACAATGGGGATCACCAACTACTGATCGTCGAGGCGCCTACTGGACAGATTGGATGGCCACCCTGGATCTTGTAGCCCATAATACAGGCACAGTTCCCACTTTTGTCAGAGATTCTTCTGAGTCCTTCATTGATGTCACCTGCTCGACGCAGACCATAGCAGCTCGAATTGTGGACTGGCAGGTTCTGGAAGATGAATCACTTAGTGATCACCGGTTCATCTATTTTGAACTTACGGGGACTCCCTATCGCAAACAGATCCATATGGAGAAGCGGAAAGTTGAATATGACTGGGATGTATTCCGAACTCTCATTGAATGGCAGTCCCCGGCCATTGCTGGCCGTGCTGCAACTGACAGTGCCGCATCCTTGACTCGAGTCTTAAAGACTGCCTGTGAGCTAAGCCAGATAAAGCGGTCTAAAGCACGCAACCATTGAGTACCATATTGGTGGAATAGTGAGATTGAAGTGCAACGAGCTACTTGTATTCAGAAGCGGAGAATCCTGACTCGCCTCCGTCGACGACATCTGGGCTCCGCAGAGCTGGAGACAGCGAGGGAGGTCTATAAGCGGTGCAGACGGCAGCTTACTCGCCTCATATTCCAATCTAAATGTAATAGCTGGAGAAATCTCTGTGATGAGTTGAACAATGACATTTGGGGTGCTGGCTACAAGATTGTTAGTGGGAGATTGATAAATCACCTACCTGTGAATCTGAGCACCGCCCGTAAAAAACAGATAGCAGCTGCCTTATTCCCTTTCCGAAAGGATACCTTGGACGCAGGAGGCCGGAGTCTGGCTGTAGAACCCTTCACTATGGACGAACTCGCCACGGTGGTCAATAAAATGCAGACAGGCAAGGCACCTGGCATTGATGGTATAACCCCAGCAATAGTCAAAGCTGCAGTTAAATTAAGGCCCGGTTGGATTTTGGAGGTGCTGAACACGCTCTTAGTGCAACAGGATTTCCCGGATATCTGGAAGTGTGCTAAGGTCGTCTTCCTCCTGAAGGGAGGGAAATCACCATTAGAGTCGTCTGCATATAGGCCAGTTTGTCTGCTGAACACACTCAGTAAGCTGTTTGAAGGACTGCTTAAACTCCGATTGGAAAGGGAGATCTTGGCCAGCGGCGGCTTCTCCGATAAGCAATACGGGTTCAGGAAAGGCCGCTCTACTATCCAGGCTATTGCGGCTGTGCTTCGGATTCGAGACGACTTACGTGGTAAATGGGCTGCCTTACTGACCTTAGATGTACGCAACGCGTTTAACACCGCCTCGTGGAGCCTTATCCTTCAGTGTCTTAGACAAAGAAACATCTCGCCATACCTGTTAAATATATTGACATCTTACTTTCATGCAAGGACGATACTCATTGATAAGCATAAGCTTCCTATTACGGCCGGTGTGCCTCAGGGTTCCATTCTTGGGCCTACTTTGTGGAACATCCTGTATGATGGAGTTCTCCGGTTGCAGCTTCCTGAAGGTGTACACCAAGTTGCGTTTGCGGACGACTTGGCACTACTTGTTGGTGCGGAGGACGACCAAGATCTAATATATCGCACGAATGAATCATTGCGACGTATTGATAGGTGGATGACCTACCACCGGCTCGAATTAGCACCACAAAAAACTGAGGCAGTAATTTTGAAGGGTCCTCGGCAGCGCGCACACATTTCTTTTATGCTAAGGCATACACTGATAGTACCACAAAAGGCTATCCGATACCTGGGAGTCATGCTGGATGAACACCTCACCTTTGGCGAGCACATTAAAACTGTGACCAAGAAAGCGGAAGAAAAGGCCTCCCAACTTGCCCGACTCATGCCTAATATTGGTGGTCCGCGGTCCCTGAAGCGCCAAATGTTGTGCGGTGTAGTATATTCTATTCTGCTCTATGCTGCACCAATCTGGTACACTGCCCTAAACAGGAAGAAATACGCCACAATGATGGAACCTGTGCAAAGAAAAGTACTTCTGCGCTCAATTTGTGCCTACCGAACTGTTTCCAATAGGGCATTACAGGTTGTGAGTGGGGCCCTCCCAATTGACCTGCTGGTTAAAGAACGTCAGCTACTCAGTGACCCGAACACCTGCCAATCTTTTGACGTTAAACACCTGATCAGAGACCACATGATTGCGCAATGGCAAGCGCGATGGACAGCAACCACCATCGTAGGCCAATGGACTAAACGGCTGATACCCGATGTGCGCCCATGGTTGCGTTGCAAACATAGGAACCTGGATTATTTCCTCACGCAGATTCTGACAGGACATGGGCGATTTAAGAATTACGCCTTTCGCATTGGAAAAAGTGATTCTACCACCTGCAACTATTGTACCTCTGAGGATTCTGCGGAACACACCTTCTTTATCTGCCTGCGATGGGATGGCCTGCGCCGAGAGGCGTATAGTAAACTAAATGCAACGCTCACACCTGAGAACCTAGGGATCACCATGCTGCAGAGCAAACACTCTTGGGACATAGTCCAACAACTGGCCAGGGCTATCATGTCAACTAAGGAGCGAGCTGAAAGGATGCAGCCCTAAGTACTTCTCCTTCCCCTTCGCAGAGTGATCTCCACCATATTGTCCAACTAAGACGGTGACCTGACTTATAGCTGCCATACTGATGAGATGCAAGCATTTCAGTTCCAGTATGGTGTGCTGTGACAGTAAGGGTTTTTTAGTTGGTAGAAATCCAACTCACCACGCATAGTGGTGTCCAAGAGGATTTTTCCCTTACTACAAAAAACTACTACTACTACTACTACTACTACTACCACCACCACCACCACCACCACCACCACCACCACCACCACCACCACCACCACCACCACCACCACCACCACCACCACCACCACCACCACCACCACCACCACCACCACCACCACCACCACCACCACCACTACTACTACTACTACTACTACTACTACTACAGCGCTGCTAAGCCAGCCTTGGACCGCATTCTTATCATGCCTCTGGATGAAGACCGTAGTGACCCTCTACTTCGGCATGTTCTGCTTCAGAATCCTTGTTTGTCGCATATGCTGGATGAACGTCAGTTAGCGCCAGGCCAATCTGTGTGCAGTGTCGCCCGCCATGGTTGCTTGAACGACGACGAGAGCGTCATTTCCAGTGCAGAACTTTTCACACATTTGGTTGTGACGGATGCAGCGAGTGATACTCCGCTAGATCGGACTGCTCTTCGGCGCTCTATCGAACGCGTGCTGGACACTGCTCTGAGAAAAGGGAGGGTCCCTACCGTCTGTAATGTCACCCGCAATGCTGACGTCTGCACTATTAGGAAGGTGTTTGAATATGTGTGTCGCAGACGTTCTGTGTCTATACCTATCCAATTGCAGTCTCTTTTGAACACCCGTAGCGGCTCTGTTTCGGCATCTGGCACGATGGATTTTGTTCCCCATGCGCGGACTTCTAATACAGAGACTATCATTCTCGAGCCACTACCCGGAACGTCGTATGCCGACATGCTTCGGAACATGAAAACAGCTGTTCAAACGGATGGAATCACCGTGGAGCGCATTACCAAAACGGGTGGTGGTTCTGTGCATCTTAAAATCAAAGGTCGCGAGATCAACAAGCGGCAGGCCTTCCGGGAACAACTTACCCTGAAGATGACGGAGTTGGCGAAGGTTAATCTACGGCCAGTGACCCAAACTGTGATGCTGCTTGATATCGATGAACTTGTGGACGAAACCGGAGTGAAGGAGGTGATTGCCACTACTCTTGGAACACCTTCGGCTGAAATCAAGGTTAATTTGGCACCGAAGCCTAACAGCAATGGCGTTAAATACGCTTTCGTCACCCTTGATAAAATCTTGGCACAGCGGCTGCTTGCGCAACACAGGATAGGGCATGGCTGGGACAGATGGCGAGTTCGTGAAGCAACCCGTTTGCCCAGATGCTATAATTGTCACCGGTTGGGCCATATAGCTAGGGAGTGCAAACTCTCGCCTGAAGCGGAACTCTGTCATAACTGTGGCCGGAGTGATCATCATCGAAAGGATTGTACCTACACGCCGTCCTGCTACATTTGTAACATTGAGGGACACAAAGCGGAGTCGATGCGATGTCCCAAGTATCGGGACCTCATTCATCAGCGTAGGGAGAAAACGGATCGTCAGCATCCTGTTCTATGAAACTTCTACAACTTAATGTTGATCGGAGCAGGCGGGCCATGGATCTCCTACGGCATAAATGTTCATCTGAGCGCTTAGGCTTTGCCATCGTTGCGGAACCTAATAAGGCTATGACGACTTACAGCTCGCGCTGGCTTACGGATCGTCGACTTGATGCCGCCATTTACCTCTCTAGTGATTCTGTTAACGTGTGCGCCACTGGTGGTGGGGATGGTTTTGTGTGGATGGACACTGGCGATCTGGTTGTTTATTCATGTTATCTTTCTCAAGCGTCTACTATTGTTGACTTTGACCAATTTCTCTCTTTGCTGACCACTAGCATCCAGCAACACCCTGGTCGTCTGTTGATATGTGGTGATTTTAACGCTAAGGCGTATTGTTGGGGTTCCCCCATTGACGACAGGAAGGGCAGCGCTTTGGCCGAATGGGCTGGTGAACGTGACCTCCTTATTTTAAATGATGGCACACTACCTACGTTTGAACGCCATGGAGGTTCATCATATATAGATCTGACCATCTGCAGCCCGGATCTTGGGAGAACCGTCCGCAATTGGCACGTAAGCGACGAAGAAAATTTGAGTTATCATCGCAGCATCTATTTCGAGGTTTTTGTACCCGGTCCTTTTCTACGGCCTGCCAGTGGGTCTCAAGGCTGGTCCTACCAACCGGAGAAGCAGGATCACTTATTGGAGCATTTGGAGGACCAAATTCAATCCAGCTTTATTCATCAGGCCTATGGAATCGACCAGGCTACCTACCTGGTTACATGTATCCTCAGGGCGAAGGAGCAGGACGACCGCCGAGAATAATGCCGGCCGAGGCCGCTGCGTGTAACTAAACCCTCCATTGGTACGCAAGTACGTTTGACCATCTTTATTGCCCTTCTTCCCGAAGTAATACCGATTGGTGGTCCCAGGAAGAAGTCTCTTGTGGCTAGCAGGGGTTTTTTAGTTGGTAAGAATCCAACTCGCCAAGCCTGGCGTCTTTTGAAGATTTTTCCCCTGCCTAAAAAAAAAACTACTACTACTACTACTACTACTACTACTACTACTACTACTACTACTACTACTACTACTACTACTACTACTACTACTACTACTACTACTACTACTACTACTACTACTACTACTACTACTACTACTACTACTACTACTACTACTACTACTACTACTACTACTACTACTACTACTACTACTACTACTACTACTACTACTACTACTACTACTACTACTACTACTACTACTACTACTACTACTACTACTACTACTACTACTACTACTACTACTACTACTACTACTACTACTACTACTACTACTACTACTACTACTACTACTACTACTACTACTACTACTACTACTACTACTACTACTACTACTACTACTACTACTACTACTACTACTACTACTACTACTACTACTACTACTACTACTACTACTACTACTACTACTACTACTACTACTACTACTACTACTACTACTACTACTACTACTACTACTACTACTACTACTACTACTACTACTACTACTACTACTACTACTACTACTACTACTACTACTACTACTACTACTACTACTACTACTACTACTACTACTACTACTACTACTACTACTACTACTACTACTACTACTACTACTACTACTACTACTACTACTACTACTACTACTACTACTACTACTACTACTACTACTACTACTACTACTACTACTACTACTACTACTACTACTACTACTACTACTACTACTACTACTACTACTACTACTACTACTACTACTACTACTACTACTACTACTACTACTACTACTACTACTACTACTACTACTACTACTACTACTACTACTACTACTACTACTACTACTACTACTACTACTACTACTACTACTACTACTACTACTACTACTACTACTACTACTACTACTACTACTACTACTACTACTACTACTACTACTACTACTACTACTACTACTACTACTACTACTACTACTACTACTACTACTACTACTACTACTACTACTACTACTACTACTACTACTACTACTACTACTACTACTACTACTACTACTACTACTACTACTACTACTACTACTACTACTACTACTACTACTACTACTACTACTACTACTACTACTACTACTACTACTACTACTACTACTACTACTACTACTACTACTACTACTACTACTACTACTACTACTACTACTACTACTACTACTACTACTACTACTACTACTACTACTACTACTACTACTACTACTACTACTACTACTACTACTACTACTACTACTACTACTACTACTACTACTACTACTACTACTACTACTACTACTACTACTACTACTACTACTACTACTACTACTACTACTACTACTACTACTACTACTACTACTACTACTACTACTACTACTACTACTACTACTACTACTACTACTACTACTACTACTACTACTACTACTACTACTACTACTACTACTACTACTACTACTACTACTACTACTACTACTACTACTACTACTACTACTACTACTACTACTACTACTACTACTACTACTACTACTACTACTACTACTACTACTACTACTACTACTACTACTACTACTACTACTACTACTACTACTACTACTACTACTACTACTACTACTACTACTACTACTACTACTACTACTACTACTACTACTACTACTACTACTACTACTACTACTACTACTACTACTACTACTACTACTACTACTACTACTACTACTACTACTACTACTACTACTACTACTACTACTACTACTACTACTACTACAGCGCTGCTAAGCCAGCCTTGGACCGCATTCTTATCATGCCTCTGGATGAAGACCGTAGTGACCCTCTACTTCGGCATGTTCTGCTTCAGAATCCTTGTTTGTCGCATATGCTGGATGAACGTCAGTTAGCGCCAGGCCAATCTGTGTGCAGTGTCGCCCGCCATGGTTGCTTGAACGACGACGAGAGCGTCATTTCCAGTGCAGAACTTTTCACACATTTGGTTGTGACGGATGCAGCGAGTGATACTCCGCTAGATCGGACTGCTCTCGGCGCTCTATCGAACGCGTGCTGGACACTGCTCTGAGAAAAGGGAGGGTCCCTACCGTCTGTAATGTCACCCGCAATGCTGACGTCTGCACTATTAGGAAGGTGTTTGAATATGTGTGTCGCAGACGTTCTGTGTCTATACCTATCCAATTGCAGTCTCTTTTGAACACCCGTAGCGGCACCCGCAATGCTGACGTCTGCACTATTAGGAAGGTGTTTGAATATGTGTGTCGCAGACGTTCTGTGTCTATACCTATCCAATTGCAGTCTCTTTTGAACACCCGTAGCGGCTCTGTTTCGGCATCTGGCACGATGGATTTTGTTCCCCATGCGCGGACTTCTAATACAGAGACTATCATTCTCGAGCCACTACCCGGAACGTCGTATGCCGACATGCTTCGGAACATGAAAACAGCTGTTCAAACGGATGGAATCACCGTGGAGCGCATTACCAAAACGGGTGGTGGTTCTGTGCATCTTAAAATCAAAGGTCGCGAGATCAACAACCTGAAGATGACGGAGTTGGCGAAGGTCAATCTACGGCCAGTGACCCAAACTGTGATGCTGCTTGATATCGATGAACTTGTGGACGAAACCGGAGTGAAGGAGGTGATTGCCACTACTCTTGGAACACCTTCGGCTGAAATCAAGGTTAATTTGGCACCGAAGCCTAACAGCAATGGCGTTAAATACGCTTTCGTCACCCTTGATAAAATCTTGGCACAGCGGCTGCTTGCGCAACACAGGATAGGGCATGGCTGGGACAGATGGCGAGTTCGTGAAGCAACCCGTTTGCCCAGATGCTATAATTGTCACCGGTTGGGCCATATAGCTAGGGAGTGCAAACTCTCGCCTGAAGCGGAACTCTGTCATAACTGTGGCCGGAGTGATCATCATCGAAAGGATTGTACCTACACGCCGTCCTGCTACATTTGTAACATTGAGGGACACAAAGCGGAGTCGATGCGATGTCCCAAGTATCGGGACCTCATTCATCAGCGTAGGGAGAAAACGGATCGTCAGCATCCTGTTCTATGAAACTTCTACAACTTAATGTTGATCGGAGCAGGCGGGCCATGGATCTCCTACGGCATAAATGTTCATCTGAGCGCTTAGGCTTTGCCATCGTTGCGGAACCTAATAAGGCTATGACGACTTACAGCTCGCGCTGGCTTACGGATCGTCGACTTGATGCCGCCATTTACCTCTCTAGTGATTCTGTTAACGTGTGCGCCACTGGTGGTGGGGATGGTTTTGTGTGGATGGACACTGGCGATCTGGTTGTTTATTCATGTTATCTTTCTCCGGCGTCTACAATTGTTGACTTTGACCAATTTCTCTCTTTGCTGACCACTAGCATCCAGCAACACCCTGGTCGTCTGTTGATATGTGGTGATTTTAACGCTAAGGCGTATTGTTGGGGTTCCCCCATTGACGACAGGAAGGGCAGCGCTTTGGCCGAATGGGCTGGTGAACGTGACCTCCTTATTTTAAATGATGGCACACTACCTACGTTTGAACGCCATGGAGGTTCATCATATATAGATCTGACCATCTGCAGCCCGGATCTTGGGAGAACCGTCCGCAATTGGCACGTAAGCGACGAAGAAAATTTGAGTTATCATCGCAGCATCTATTTCGAGGTTTTTGTACCCGGTCCTTTTCTACGGCCTGCCAGTGGGTCTCAAGGCTGGTCCTACCAACCGGAGAAGCAGGATCACTTATTGGAGCATTTGGAGGACCAAATTCAATCCAGCTTTATTCATCAGGCCTATGGAATCGACCAGGCTACCTACCTGGTTACATGTATCCTCAGGGCGAAGGAGCAGGACGACCGCCGAGAATAATGCCGGCCGAGGCCGCTGCGTGTAACTAAACCCTCCATTGGTACGCAAGTACGTTTGACCATCTTTATTGCCCTTCTTCCCGAAGTAATACCGATTGGTGGTCCCAGGAAGAAGTCTCTTGTGGCTAGCAGGGGTTTTTTAGTTGGTAAGAATCCAACTCGCCAAGCCTGGCGTCTTTTGAAGATTTTTCCCCTGCCTAAAAAAAAAACTACTACTACTACTACTACTACTACTACTACTACTACTACTACTACTACTACTACTACTACTACTACTACTACTACTACTACTACTACTACTACTACTACTACTACTACTACTACTACTACTACTACTACTACTACTACTACTACTACTACTACTACTACTACTACTACTACTACTACTACTACTACTACTACTACTACTACTACTACTACTACTACTACTACTACTACTACTACTACTACTACTACTACTACTACTACTACTACTACTACTACTACTACTACTACTACTACTACTACTACTACTACTACTACTACTACTACTACTACTACTACTACTACTACTACTACTACTACTACTACTACTACTACTACTACTACTACTACTACTACTACTACTACTACTACTACTACTACTACTACTACTACTACTACTACTACTACTACTACTACTACTACTACTACTACTACTACTACTACTACTACTACTACTACTACTACTACTACTACTACTACTACTACTACTACTACTACTACTACTACTACTACTACTACTACTACTACTACTACTACTACTACTACTACTACTACTACTACTACTACTACTACTACTACTACTACTACTACTACTACTACTACTACTACTACTACTACTACTACTACTACTACTACTACTACTACTACTACTACTACTACTACTACTACTACTACTACTACTACTACTACTACTACTACTACTACTACTACTACTACTACTACTACTACTACTACTACTACTACTACTACTACTACTACTACTACTACTACTACTACTACTACTACTACTACTACTACTACTACTACTACTACTACTACTACTACTACTACTACTACTACTACTACTACTACTACTACTACTACTACTACTACTACTACTACTACTACTACTACTACTACTACTACTACTACTACTACTACTACTACTACTACTACTACTACTACTACTACTACTACTACTACTACTACTACTACTACTACTACTACTACTACTACTACTACTACTACTACTACTACTACTACTACTACTACTACTACTACTACTACTACTACTACTACTACTACTACTACTACTACTACTACTACTACTACTACTACTACTACTACTACTACTACTACTACTACTACTACTACTACTACTACTACTACTACTACTACTACTACTACTACTACTACTACTACTACTACTACTACTACTACTACTACTACTACTACTACTACTACTACTACTACTACTACTACTACTACTACTACTACTACTACTACTACTACTACTACTACTACTACTACTACTACTACTACTACTACTACTACTACTACTACTACTACTACTACTACTACTACTACTACTACTACTACTACTACTACTACTACAGCGCTGCTAAGCCAGCCTTGGACCGCATTCTTATCATGCCTCTGGATGAAGACCGTAGTGACCCTCTACTTCGGCATGTTCTGCTTCAGAATCCTTGTTTGTCGCATATGCTGGATGAACGTCAGTTAGCGCCAGGCCAATCTGTGTGCAGTGTCGCCCGCCATGGTTGCTTGAACGACGACGAGAGCGTCATTTCCAGTGCAGAACTTTTCACACATTTGGTTGTGACGGATGCAGCGAGTGATACTCCGCTAGATCGGACTGCTCTCGGCGCTCTATCGAACGCGTGCTGGACACTGCTCTGAGAAAAGGGAGGGTCCCTACCGTCTGTAATGTCACCCGCAATGCTGACGTCTGCACTATTAGGAAGGTGTTTGAATATGTGTGTCGCAGACGTTCTGTGTCTATACCTATCCAATTGCAGTCTCTTTTGAACACCCGTAGCGGCTCTGTTTCGGCATCTGGCACGATGGATTTTGTTCCCCATGCGCGGACTTCTAATACAGAGACTATCATTCTCGAGCCACTACCCGGAACGTCGTATGCCGACATGCTTCGGAACATGAAAACAGCTGTTCAAACGGATGGAATCACCGTGGAGCGCATTACCAAAACGGGTGGTGGTTCTGTGCATCTTAAAATCAAAGGTCGCGAGATCAACAAGCGGCAGGCCTTCCGGGAACAACTTACCCTGAAGATGACGGAGTTGGCGAAGGTCAATCTACGGCCAGTGACCCAAACTGTGATGCTGCTTGATATCGATGAACTTGTGGACGAAACCGGAGTGAAGGAGGTGATTGCCACTACTCTTGGAACACCTTCGGCTGAAATCAAGGTTAATTTGGCACCGAAGCCTAACAGCAATGGCGTTAAATACGCTTTCGTCACCCTTGATAAAATCTTGGCACAGCGGCTGCTTGCGCAACACAGGATAGGGCATGGCTGGGACAGATGGCGAGTTCGTGAAGCAACCCGTTTGCCCAGATGCTATAATTGTCACCGGTTGGGCCATATAGCTAGGGAGTGCAAACTCTCGCCTGAAGCGGAACTCTGTCATAACTGTGGCCGGAGTGATCATCATCGAAAGGATTGTACCTACACGCCGTCCTGCTACATTTGTAACATTGAGGGACACAAAGCGGAGTCGACGCGATGTCCCAAGTATCGGGACCTCATTCGTCAGCGTAGGGAGAAAACGGATCGTCAGCATCCTGTTCTATGAAACTTCTACAACTTAATGTTGATCGGAGCAGGCGGGCCATGGATCTCCTACGGCATAAATGTTCATCTGAGCGCTTAGGCTTTGCCATCGTTGCGGAACCTAATAAGGCTATGACGACTTACAGCTCGCGCTGGCTTACGGATCGTCGACTTGATGCCGCCATTTACCTCTCTAGTGATTCTGTTAACGTGTGCGCCACTGGTGGTGGGGATGGTTTTGTGTGGATGGACACTGGCGATCTGGTTGTTTATTCATGTTATCTTTCTCCGGCGTCTACTATTGTTGACTTTGACCAATTTCTCTCTTTGCTGACCACTAGCATCCAGCAACACCCTGGTCGTCTGTTGATATGTGGTGATTTTAACGCTAAGGCGTATTGTTGGGGTTCCCCCATTGACGACAGGAAGGGCAGCGCTTTGGCCGAATGGGCTGGTGAACGTGACCTCCTTATTTTAAATGATGGCACACTACCTACGTTTGAACGCCATGGAGGTTCATCATATATAGATCTGACCATCTGCAGCCCGGATCTTGGGAGAACCGTCCGCAATTGGCACGTAAGCGACGAAGAAAATTTGAGTTATCATCGCAGCATCTATTTCGAGGTTTTTGTACCCGGTCCTTTTCTACGGCCTGCCAGTGGGTCTCAAGGCTGGTCCTACCAACCGGAGAAGCAGGATCACTTATTGGAGCATTTGGAGGACCAAATTCAATCCAGCTTTATTCATCAGGCCTATGGAATCGACCAGGCTACCTACCTGGTTACATGTATCCTCAGGGCGAAGGAGCAGGACGACCGCCGAGAATAATGCCGGCCGAGGCCGCTGCGTGTAACTAAACCCTCCATTGGTACGCAAGTACGTTTGACCATCTTTATTGCCCTTCTTCCCGAAGTAATACCGATTGGTGGTCCCAGGAAGAAGTCTCTTGTGGCTAGCAGGGGTTTTTTAGTTGGTAAGAATCCAACTCGCCAAGCCTGGCGTCTTTTGAAGATTTTTCCCCTGCCTAAAAAAAACTACTACTACTACTACTACTACTACTACTACTACTACTACTACTACTACTACTACTACTACTACTACTACTACTACTACTACTACTACTACTACTACTACTACTACTACTACTACTACTACTACTACTACTACTACTACTACTACTACTACTACTACTACTACTACTACTACTACTACTACTACTACTACTACTACTACTACTACTACTACTACTACTACTACTACTACTACTACTACTACTACTACTACTACTACTACTACTACTACTACTACTACTACTACTACTACTACTACTACTACTACTACTACTACTACTACTACTACTACTACTACTACTACTACTACTACTACTACTACTACTACTACTACTACTACTACTACTACTACTACTACTACTACTACTACTACTACTACTACTACTACTACTACTACTACTACTACTACTACTACTACTACTACTACTACTACTACTACTACTACTACTACTACTACTACTACTACTACTACTACTACTACTACTACTACTACTACTACTACTACTACTACTACTACTACTACTACTACTACTACTACTACTACTACTACTACTACTACTACTACTACTACTACTACTACTACTACTACTACTACTACTACTACTACTACTACTACTACTACTACTACTACTACTACTACTACTACTACTACTACTACTACTACTACTACTACTACTACTACTACTACTACTACTACTACTACTACTACTACTACTACTACTACTACTACTACTACTACTACTACTACTACTACTACTACTACTACTACTACTACTACTACTACTACTACTACTACTACTACTACTACTACTACTACTACTACTACTACTACTACTACTACTACTACTACTACTACTACTACTACTACTACTACTACTACTACTACTACTACTACTACTACTACTACTACTACTACTACTACTACTACTACTACTACTACTACTACTACTACTACTACTACTACTACTACTACTACTACTACTACTACTACTACTACTACTACTACTACTACTACTACTACTACTACTACTACTACTACTACTACTACTACTACTACTACTACTACTACTACTACTACTACTACTACTACTACTACTACTACTACTACTACTACTACTACTACTACTACTACTACTACTACTACTACTACTACTACTACTACTACTACTACTACTACTACTACTACTACTACTACTACTACTACTACTACTACTACTACTACTACTACTACTACTACTACTACTACTACTACTACTACTACTACTACTACTACTACTACTACTACTACTACTACTACTACTACTACTACTACTACTACTACTACTACTACTACTACTACTACTACTACTACAGCGCTGCTAAGCCAGCCTTGGACCGCATTCTTATCATGCCTCTGGATGAAGACCGTAGTGACCCTCTACTTCGGCATGTTCTGCTTCAGAATCCTTGTTTGTCGCATATGCTGGATGAACGTCAGTTAGCGCCAGGCCAATCTGTGTGCAGTGTCGCCCGCCATGGTTGCTTGAACGACGACGAGAGCGTCATTTCCAGTGCAGAACTTTTCACACATTTGGTTGTGACGGATGCAGCGAGTGATACTCCGCTAGATCGGACTGCTCTCGGCGCTCTATCGAACGCGTGCTGGACACTGCTCTGAGAAAAGGGAGGGTCCCTACCGTCTGTAATGTCACCCGCAATGCTGACGTCTGCACTATTAGGAAGGTGTTTGAATATGTGTGTCGCAGACGTTCTGTGTCTATACCTATCCAATTGCAGTCTCTTTTGAACACCCGTAGCGGCTCTGTTTCGGCATCTGGCACGATGGATTTTGTTCCCCATGCGCGGACTTCTAATACAGAGACTATCATTCTCGAGCCACTACCCGGAACGTCGTATGCCGACATGCTTCGGAACATGAAAACAGCTGTTCAAACGGATGGAATCACCGTGGAGCGCATTACCAAAACGGGTGGTGGTTCTGTGCATCTTAAAATCAAAGGTCGCGAGATCAACAAGCGTCAGGCCTTCCGGGAACAACTTACCCTGAAGATGACGGAGTTGGCGAAGGTCAATCTACGGCCAGTGACCCAAACTGTGATGCTGCTTGATATCGATGAACTTGTGGACGAAACCGGAGTGAAGGAGGTGATTGCCACTACTCTTGGAACACCTTCGGCTGAAATCAAGGTTAATTTGGCACCGAAGCCTAACAGCAATGGCGTTAAATACGCTTTCGTCACCCTTGATAAAATCTTGGCACAGCGGCTGCTTGCGCAACACAGGATAGGGCATGGCTGGGACAGATGGCGAGTTCGTGAAGCAACCCGTTTGCCCAGATGCTATAATTGTCACCGGTTGGGCCATATAGCTAGGGAGTGCAAACTCTCGCCTGAAGCGGAACTCTGTCATAACTGTGGCCGGAGTGATCATCATCGAAAGGATTGTACCTACACGCCGTCCTGCTACATTTGTAACATTGAGGGACACAAAGCGGAGTCGATGCGATGTCCCAAGTATCGGGACCTCATTCATCAGCGTAGGGAGAAAACGGATCGTCAGCATCCTGTTCTATGAAACTTCTACAACTTAATGTTGATCGGAGCAGGCGGGCCATGGATCTCCTACGGCATAAATGTTCATCTGAGCGCTTAGGCTTTGCCATCGTTGCGGAACCTAATAAGGCTATGACGACTTACAGCTCGCGCTGGCTTACGGATCGTCGACTTGATGCCGCCATTTACCTCTCTAGTGATTCTGTTAACGTGTGCGCCACTGGTGGTGGGGATGGTTTTGTGTGGATGGACACTGGCGATCTGGTTGTTTATTCATGTTATCTTTCTCCGGCGTCTACAATTGTTGACTTTGACCAATTTCTCTCTTTGCTGACCACTAGCATCCAGCAACACCCTGGTCGTCTGTTGATATGTGGTGATTTTAACGCTAAGGCGTATTGTTGGGGTTCCCCCATTGACGACAGGAAGGGCAGCGCTTTGGCCGAATGGGCTGGTGAACGTGACCTCCTTATTTTAAATGATGGCACACTACCTACGTTTGAACGCCATGGAGGTTCATCATATATAGATCTGACCATCTGCAGCCCGGATCTTGGGAGAACCGTCCGCAATTGGCACGTAAGCGACGAAGAAAATTTGAGTTATCATCGCAGCATCTATTTCGAGGTTTTTGTACCCGGTCCTTTTCTACGGCCTGCCAGTGGGTCTCAAGGCTGGTCCTACCAACCGGAGAAGCAGGATCACTTATTGGAGCATTTGGAGGACCAAATTCAATCCAGCTTTATTCATCAGGCCTATGGAATCGACCAGGCTACCTACCTGGTTACATGTATCCTCAGGGCGAAGGAGCAGGACGACCGCCGAGAATAATGCCGGCCGAGGCCGCTGCGTGTAACTAAACCCTCCATTGGTACGCAAGTACGTTTGACCATCTTTATTGCCCTTCTTCCCGAAGTAATACCGATTGGTGGTCCCAGGAAGAAGTCTCTTGTGGCTAGCAGGGGTTTTTTAGTTGGTAAGAATCCAACTCGCCAAGCCTGGCGTCTTTTGAAGATTTTTCCCCTGCCTAAAAAAAAAACTACTACTACTACTACTACTACTACTACTACTACTACTACTACTACTACTACTACTACTACTACTACTACTACTACTACTACTACTACTACTACTACTACTACTACTACTACTACTACTACTACTACTACTACTACTACTACTACTACTACTACTACTACTACTACTACTACTACTACTACTACTACTACTACTACTACTACTACTACTACTACTACTACTACTACTACTACTACTACTACTACTACTACTACTACTACTACTACTACTACTACTACTACTACTACTACTACTACTACTACTACTACTACTACTACTACTACTACTACTACTACTACTACTACTACTACTACTACTACTACTACTACTACTACTACTACTACTACTACTACTACTACTACTACTACTACTACTACTACTACTACTACTACTACTACTACTACTACTACTACTACTACTACTACTACTACTACTACTACTACTACTACTACTACTACTACTACTACTACTACTACTACTACTACTACTACTACTACTACTACTACTACTACTACTACTACTACTACTACTACTACTACTACTACTACTACTACTACTACTACTACTACTACTACTACTACTACTACTACTACTACTACTACTACTACTACTACTACTACTACTACTACTACTACTACTACTACTACTACTACTACTACTACTACTACTACTACTACTACTACTACTACTACTACTACTACTACTACTACTACTACTACTACTACTACTACTACTACTACTACTACTACTACTACTACTACTACTACTACTACTACTACTACTACTACTACTACTACTACTACTACTACTACTACTACTACTACTACTACTACTACTACTACTACTACTACTACTACTACTACTACTACTACTACTACTACTACTACTACTACTACTACTACTACTACTACTACTACTACTACTACTACTACTACTACTACTACTACTACTACTACTACTACTACTACTACTACTACTACTACTACTACTACTACTACTACTACTACTACTACTACTACTACTACTACTACTACTACTACTACTACTACTACTACTACTACTACTACTACTACTACTACTACTACTACTACTACTACTACTACTACTACTACTACTACTACTACTACTACTACTACTACTACTACTACTACTACTACTACTACTACTACTACTACTACTACTACTACTACTACTACTACTACTACTACTACTACTACTACTACTACTACTACTACTACTACTACTACTACTACTACTACTACTACTACTACTACTACTACTACTACTACTACTACTACTACTACTACTACTACTACTACTACTACTACTACTACTACTACTACTACTACTACTACTACTACAGCGCTGCTAAGCCAGCCTTGGACCGCATTCTTATCATGCCTCTGGATGAAGACCGTAGTGACCCTCTACTTCGGCATGTTCTGCTTCAGAATCCTTGTTTGTCGCATATGCTGGATGAACGTCAGTTAGCGCCAGGCCAATCTGTGTGCAGTGTCGCCCGCCATGGTTGCTTGAACGACGACGAGAGCGTCATTTCCAGTGCAGAACTTTTCACACATTTGGTTGTGACGGATGCAGCGAGTGATACTCCGCTAGATCGGACTGCTCTCGGCGCTCTATCGAACGCGTGCTGGACACTGCTCTGAGAAAAGGGAGGGTCCCTACCGTCTGTAATGTCACCCGCAATGCTGACGTCTGCACTATTAGGAAGGTGTTTGAATATGTGTGTCGCAGACGTTCTGTGTCTATACCTATCCAATTGCAGTCTCTTTTGAACACCCGTAGCGGCTCTGTTTCGGCATCTGGCACGATGGATTTTGTTCCCCATGCGCGGACTTCTAATACAGAGACTATCATTCTCGAGCCACTACCCGGAACGTCGTATGCCGACATGCTTCGGAACATGAAAACAGCTGTTCAAACGGATGGAATCACCGTGGAGCGCATTACCAAAACGGGTGGTGGTTCTGTGCATCTTAAAATCAAAGGTCGCGAGATCAACAAGCGGCAGGCCTTCCGGGAACAACTTACCCTGAAGATGACGGAGTTGGCGAAGGTCAATCTACGGCCAGTGACCCAAACTGTGATGCTGCTTGATATCGATGAACTTGTGGACGAAACCGGAGTGAAGGAGGTGATTGCCACTACTCTTGGAACACCTTCGGCTGAAATCAAGGTTAATTTGGCACCGAAGCCTAACAGCAATGGCGTTAAATACGCTTTCGTCACCCTTGATAAAATCTTGGCACAGCGGCTGCTTGCGCAACACAGGATAGGGCATGGCTGGGACAGATGGCGAGTTCGTGAAGCAACCCGTTTGCCCAGATGCTATAATTGTCACCGGTTGGGCCATATAGCTAGGGAGTGCAAACTCTCGCCTGAAGCGGAACTCTGTCATAACTGTGGCCGGAGTGATCATCATCGAAAGGATTGTACCTACACGCCGTCCTGCTACATTTGTAACATTGAGGGACACAAAGCGGAGTCGACGCGATGTCCCAAGTATCGGGACCTCATTCGTCAGCGTAGGGAGAAAACGGATCGTCAGCATCCTGTTCTATGAAACTTCTACAACTTAATGTTGATCGGAGCAGGCGGGCCATGGATCTCCTACGGCATAAATGTTCATCTGAGCGCTTAGGCTTTGCCATCGTTGCGGAACCTAATAAGGCTATGACGACTTACAGCTCGCGCTGGCTTACGGATCGTCGACTTGATGCCGCCATTTACCTCTCTAGTGATTCTGTTAACGTGTGCGCCACTGGTGGTGGGGATGGTTTTGTGTGGATGGACACTGGCGATCTGGTTGTTTATTCATGTTATCTTTCTCCGGCGTCTACTATTGTTGACTTTGACCAATTTCTCTCTTTGCTGACCACTAGCATCCAGCAACACCCTGGTCGTCTGTTGATATGTGGTGATTTTAACGCTAAGGCGTATTGTTGGGGTTCCCCCATTGACGACAGGAAGGGCAGCGCTTTGGCCGAATGGGCTGGTGAACGTGACCTCCTTATTTTAAATGATGGCACACTACCTACGTTTGAACGCCAAGGTTCATCATATATAGATCTGACCATCTGCAGCCCGGATCTTGGGAGAACCGTCCGCAATTGGCACGTAAGCGACGAAGAAAATTTGAGTTATCATCGCAGCATCTATTTCGAGGTTTTTGTACCCGGTCCTTTTCTACGGCCTGCCAGTGGGTCTCAAGGCTGGTCCTACCAACCGGAGAAGCAGGATCACTTATTGGAGCATTTGGAGGACCAAATTCAATCCAGCTTTATTCATCAGGCCTATGGAATCGACCAGGCTACCTACCTGGTTACATGTATCCTCAGGGCGAAGGAGCAGGACGACCGCCGAGAATAATGCCGGCCGAGGCCGCTGCGTGTAACTAAACCCTCCATTGGTACGCAAGTACGTTTGACCATCTTTATTGCCCTTCTTCCCGAAGTAATACCGATTGGTGGTCCCAGGAAGAAGTCTCTTGTGGCTAGCAGGGGTTTTTTAGTTGGTAAGAATCCAACTCGCCAAGCCTGGCGTCTTTTGAAGATTTTTCCCCTGCCTAAAAAAAAACTACTACTACTACTACTACTACTACTACTACTACTACTACTACTACTACTACTACTACTACTACTACTACTACTACTACTACTACTACTACTACTACTACTACTACTACTACTACTACTACTACTACTACTACTACTACTACTACTACTACTACTACTACTACTACTACTACTACTACTACTACTACTACTACTACTACTACTACTACTACTACTACTACTACTACTACTACTACTACTACTACTACTACTACTACTACTACTACTACTACTACTACTACTACTACTACTACTACTACTACTACTACTACTACTACTACTACTACTACTACTACTACTACTACTACTACTACTACTACTACTACTACTACTACTACTACTACTACTACTACTACTACTACTACTACTACTACTACTACTACTACTACTACTACTACTACTACTACTACTACTACTACTACTACTACTACTACTACTACTACTACTACTACTACTACTACTACTACTACTACTACTACTACTACTACTACTACTACTACTACTACTACTACTACTACTACTACTACTACTACTACTACTACTACTACTACTACTACTACTACTACTACTACTACTACTACTACTACTACTACTACTACTACTACTACTACTACTACTACTACTACTACTACTACTACTACTACTACTACTACTACTACTACTACTACTACTACTACTACTACTACTACTACTACTACTACTACTACTACTACTACTACTACTACTACTACTACTACTACTACTACTACTACTACTACTACTACTACTACTACTACTACTACTACTACTACTACTACTACTACTACTACTACTACTACTACTACTACTACTACTACTACTACTACTACTACTACTACTACTACTACTACTACTACTACTACTACTACTACTACTACTACTACTACTACTACTACTACTACTACTACTACTACTACTACTACTACTACTACTACTACTACTACTACTACTACTACTACTACTACTACTACTACTACTACTACTACTACTACTACTACTACTACTACTACTACTACTACTACTACTACTACTACTACTACTACTACTACTACTACTACTACTACTACTACTACTACTACTACTACTACTACTACTACTACTACTACTACTACTACTACTACTACTACTACTACTACTACTACTACTACTACTACTACTACTACTACTACTACTACTACTACTACTACTACTACTACTACTACTACTACTACTACTACTACTACTACTACTACTACTACTACTACTACTACTACTACTACTACTACTACTACTACTACTACTACTACTACTACTACTACTACTACTACAGCGCTGCTAAGCCAGCCTTGGACCGCATTCTTATCATGCCTCTGGATGAAGACCGTAGTGACCCTCTACTTCGGCATGTTCTGCTTCAGAATCCTTGTTTGTCGCATATGCTGGATGAACGTCAGTTAGCGCCAGGCCAATCTGTGTGCAGTGTCGCCCGCCATGGTTGCTTGAACGACGACGAGAGCGTCATTTCCAGTGCAGAACTTTTCACACATTTGGTTGTGACGGATGCAGCGAGTGATACTCCGCTAGATCGGACTGCTCTCGGCGCTCTATCGAACGCATGCTGGACACTGCTCTGAGAAAAGGGAGGGTCCCTACCGTCTGTAATGTCACCCGCAATGCTGACGTCTGCACTATTAGGAAGGTGTTTGAATATGTGTGTCGCAGACGTTCTGTGTCTATACCTATCCAATTGCAGTCTCTTTTGAACACCCGTAGCGGCTCTGTTTCGGCATCTGGCACGATGGATTTTGTTCCCCATGCGCGGACTTCTAATACAGAGACTATCATTCTCGAGCCACTACCCGGAACGTCGTATGCCGACATGCTTCGGAACATGAAAACAGCTGTTCAAACGGATGGAATCACCGTGGAGCGCATTACCAAAACGGGTGGTGGTTCTGTGCATCTTAAAATCAAAGGTCGCGAGATCAACAACCGGCAGGCCTTCCGGGAACAACTTACCCTGAAGATGACGGAGTTGGCGAAGGTCAATCTACGGCCAGTGACCCAAACTGTGATGCTGCTTGATATCGATGAACTTGTGGACGAAACCGGAGTGAAGGAGGTGATTGCCACTACTCTTGGAACACCTTCGGCTGAAATCAAGGTTAATTTGGCACCGAAGCCTAACAGCAATGGCGTTAAATACGCTTTCGTCACCCTTGATAAAATCTTGGCACAGCGGCTGCTTGCGCAACACAGGATAGGGCATGGCTGGGACAGATGGCGAGTTCGTGAAGCAACCCGTTTGCCCAGATGCTATAATTGTCACCGGTTGGGCCATATAGCTAGGGAGTGCAAACTCTCGCCTGAAGCGGAACTCTGTCATAACTGTGGCCGGAGTGATCATCATCGAAAGAATTGTACCTACACGCCGTCCTGCTACATTTGTAACATTGAGGGACACAAAGCGGAGTCGATGCGATGTCCCAAGTATCGGGACCTCATTCATCAGCGTAATCAGCGTAGGGAGAAAACGGATCGTCAGCATCCTGTTCTATGAAACTTCTACAACTTAATGTTGATCGGAGCAGGCGGGCCATGGATCTCCTACGGCATAAATGTTCATCTGAGCGCTTAGGCTTTGCCATCGTTGCGGAACCTAATAAGGCTATGACGACTTACAGCTCGCGCTGGCTTACGGATCGTCGACTTGATGCCGCCATTTACCTCTCTAGTGATTCTGTTAACGTGTGCGCCACTGGTGGTGGGGATGGTTTTGTGTGGATGGACACTGGCGATCTGGTTGTTTATTCATGTTATCTTTCTCCGGCGTCTACTATTGTTGACTTTGACCAATTTCTCTCTTTGCTGACCACTAGCATCCAGCAACACCCTGGTCGTCTGTTGATATGTGGTGATTTTAACGCTAAGGCGTATTGTTGGGGTTCCCCCATTGACGACAGGAAGGGCAGCGCTTTGGCCGAATGGGCTGGTGAACGTGACCTCCTTATTTTAAATGATGGCACACTACCTACGTTTGAACGCCATGGAGGTTCATCATATATAGATCTGACCATCTGCAGCCCGGATCTTGGGAGAACCGTCCGCAATTGGCACGTAAGCGACGAAGAAAATTTGAGTTATCATCGCAGCATCTATTTCGAGGTTTTTGTACCCGGTCCTTTTCTACGGCCTGCCAGTGGGTCTCAAGGCTGGTCCTACCAACCGGAGAAGCAGGATCACTTATTGGAGCATTTGGAGGACCAAATTCAATCCAGCTTTATTCATCAGGCCTATGGAATCGACCAGGCTACCTACCTGGTTACATGTATCCTCAGGGCGAAGGAGCAGGACGACCGCCGAGAATAATGCCGGCCGAGGCCGCTGCGTGTAACTAAACCCTCCATTGGTACGCAAGTACGTTTGACCATCTTTATTGCCCTTCTTCCCGAAGTAATACCGACTGGTGGTCCCAGGAAGAAGTCTCTTGTGGCTAGCAGGGGTTTTTTAGTTGGTAAGAATCCAACTCGCCAAGCCTGGCGTCTTTTGAAGATTTTTCCCCTGCCTAAAAAAAAAAACTACTACTACTACTACTACTACTACTACTACTACTACTACTACTACTACTACTACTACTACTACTACTACTCCTACTACTACTCCTACTACTACTACTACTACTACTCCTACTACTACTCCTACTACTACTCCTACTACTACTCCTACTACTACTACTACTACTACTACTACTACTACTACTACTACTACTACTACTACTACTACTACTACTACTACTACTACTACTACTACTACTACTACTACTACTACTACTACTACTACTACTACTACTACTACTACTACTACTACTACTACTACTACTACTACTACTACTACTACTACTACTACTACTACTACTACTACTACTACTACTACTACTACTACTACTACTACTACTACTACTACTACTACTACTACTACTACTACTACTACTACTACTACTACTACTACTACTACTACTACTACTACTACTACTACTACTACTACTACTACTACTACTACTACTACTACTACTACTACTACTACTACTACTACTACTACTACTACTACTACTACTACTACTACTACTACTACTACTACTACTACTACTACTACTACTACTACTACTACTACTACTACTACTACTACTACTACTACTACTACTACTACTACTACTACTACTACTACTACTACTACTACTACTACTACTACTACTACTACTACTACTACTACTACTACTACAGCGCTGCTAAGCCAGCCTTGGACCGCATTCTTATCATGCCTCTGGATGAAGACCGTAGTGACCCTCTACTTCGGCATGTTCTGCTTCAGAATCCTTGTTTGTCGCATATGCTGGATGAACGTCAGTTAGCGCCAGGCCAATCTGTGTGCAGTGTCGCCCGCCATGGTTGCTTGAACGACGACGAGAGCGTCATTTCCAGTGCAGAACTTTTCACACATTTGGTTGTGACGGATGCAGCGAGTGATACTCCGCTAGATCGGACTGCTCTCGGCGCTCTATCGAACGCGTGCTGGACACTGCTCTGAGAAAAGGGAGGGTCCCTACCGTCTGTAATGTCACCCGCAATGCTGACGTCTGCACTATTAGGAAGGTGTTTGAATATGTGTGTCGCAGACGTTCTGTGTCTATACCTATCCAATTGCAGTCTCTTTTGAACACCCGTAGCGGCTCTGTTTCGGCATCTGGCACGATGGATTTTGTTCCCCATGCGCGGACTTCTAATACAGAGACTATCATTCTCGAGCCACTACCCGGAACGTCGTATGCCGACATGCTTCAGAACATGAAAACAGCTGTTCAAACGGATGGAATCACCGTGGAGCGCATTACCAAAACGGGTGGTGGTTCTGTGCATCTTAAAATCAAAGGTCGCGAGATCAACAAGCGGCAGGCCTTCCGGGAACAACTTACCCTGAAGATGACGGAGTTGGCGAAGGTCAATCTACGGCCAGTGACCCAAACTGTGATGCTGCTTGATATCGATGAACTTGTGGACGAAACCGGAGTGAAGGAGGTGATTGCCACTACTCTTGGAACACCTTCGGCTGAAATCAAGGTTAATTTGGCACCGAAGCCTAACAGCAATGGCGTTAAATACGCTTTCGTCACCCTTGATAAAATCTTGGCACAGCGGCTGCTTGCGCAACACAGGATAGGGCATGGCTGGGACAGATGGCGAGTTCGTGAAGCAACCCGTTTGCCCAGATGCTATAATTGTCACCGGTTGGGCCATATAGCTAGGGAGTGCAAACTCTCGCCTGAAGCGGAACTCTGTCATAACTGTGGCCGGAGTGATCATCATCGAAAGGATTGTACCTACACGCCGTCCTGCTACATTTGTAACATTGAGGGACACAAAGCGGAGTCGATGCGATGTCCCAAGTATCGGGACCTCATTCATCAGCGTAGGGAGAAAACGGATCGTCAGCATCCTGTTCTATGAAACTTCTACAACTTAATGTTGATCGGAGCAGGCGGGCCATGGATCTCCTACGGCATAAATGTTCATCTGAGCGCTTAGGCTTTGCCATCGTTGCGGAACCTAATAAGGCTATGACGACTTACAGCTCGCGCTGGCTTACGGATCGTCGACTTGATGCCGCCATTTACCTCTCTAGTGATTCTGTTAACGTGTGCGCCACTGGTGGTGGGGATGGTTTTGTGTGGATGGACACTGGCGATCTGGTTGTTTATTCATTTTATCTTTCTCCGGCGTCTACTATTGTTGACTTTGACCAATTTCTCTCTTTGCTGACCACTAGCATCCAGCAACACCCTGGTCGTCTGTTGATATGTGGTGATTTTAACGCTAAGGCGTATTGTTGGGGTTCCCCCATTGACGACAGGAAGGGCAGCGCTTTGGCCGAATGGGCTGGTGAACGTGACCTCCTTATTTTAAATGATGGCACACTACCTACGTTTGAACGCCATGGAGGTTCATCATATATAGATCTGACCATCTGCAGCCCGGATCTTGGGAGAACCGTCCGCAATTGGCACGTAAGCGACGAAGAAAATTTGAGTTATCATCGCAGCATCTATTTCGAGGTTTTTGTACCCGGTCCTTTTCTACGGCCTGCCAGTGGGTCTCAAGGCTGGTCCTACCAACCGGAGAAGCAGGATCACTTATTGGAGCATTTGGAGGACCAAATTCAATCCAGCTTTATTCATCAGGCCTATGGAATCGACCAGGCTACCTACCTGGTTACATGTATCCTCAGGGCGAAGGAGCAGGACGACCGCCGAGAATAATGCCGGCCGAGGCCGCTGCGTGTAACTAAACCCTCCATTGGTACGCAAGTACGTTTGACCATCTTTATTGCCCTTCTTCCCGAAGTAATACCGATTGGTGGTCCCAGGAAGAAGTCTCTTGTGGCTAGCAGGGGTTTTTTAGTTGGTAAGAATCCAACTCGCCAAGCCTGGCGTCTTTTGAAGATTTTTCCCCTGCCTAAAAAAAAAACTACTACTACTACTACTACTACTACTACTACTACTACTACTACTACTACTACTACTACTACTACTACTACTACTACTACTACTACTACTACTACTACTACTACTACTACTACTACTACTACTACTACTACTACTACTACTACTACTACTACTACTACTACTACTACTACTACTACTACTACTACTACTACTACTACTACTACTACTACTACTACTACTACTACTACTACTACTACTACTACTACTACTACTACTACTACTACTACTACTACTACTACTACTACTACTACTACTACTACTACTACTACTACTACTACTACTACTACTACTACTACTACTACTACTACTACTACTACTACTACTACTACTACTACTACTACTACTACTACTACTACTACTACTACTACTACTACTACTACTACTACTACTACTACTACTACTACTACTACTACTACTACTACTACTACTACTACTACTACTACTACTACTACTACTACTACTACTACTACTACTACTACTACTACTACTACTACTACTACTACTACTACTACTACTACTACTACTACTACTACTACTACTACTACTACTACTACTACTACTACTACTACTACTACTACTACTACTACTACTACTACTACTACTACTACTACTACTACTACTACTACTACTACTACTACTACTACTACTACTACTACTACTACTACTACTACTACTACTACTACTACTACTACTACTACTACTACTACTACTACTACTACTACTACTACTACTACTACTACTACTACTACTACTACTACTACTACTACTACTACTACTACTACTACTACTACTACTACTACTACTACTACTACTACTACTACTACTACTACTACTACTACTACTACTACTACTACTACTACTACTACTACTACTACTACTACTACTACTACTACTACTACTACTACTACTACTACTACTACTACTACTACTACTACTACTACTACTACTACTACTACTACTACTACTACTACTACTACTACTACTACTACTACTACTACTACTACTACTACTACTACTACTACTACTACTACTACTACTACTACTACTACTACTACTACTACTACTACTACTACTACTACTACTACTACTACTACTACTACTACTACTACTACTACTACTACTACTACTACTACTACTACTACTACTACTACTACTACTACTACTACTACTACTACTACTACTACTACTACTACTACTACTACTACTACTACTACTACTACTACTACTACTACTACTACTACTACTACTACTACTACTACTACTACTACTACTACTACTACTACTACTACTACTACTACTACTACTACTACTACTACTACTACTACTACTACTACTACTACTACTACTACTACTACTACTACTACTACTACTACTACTACTACTACTACTACTACTACTACTACTACTACTACTACTACTACTACTACTACTACTACTACTACTACTACTACTACTACTACTACTACTACTACTACTACTACTACTACTACTACTACTACTACTACTACTACTACTACTACTACTACTACTACTACTACTACTACTACTACTACTACTACTACTACTACTACTACTACAGCGCTGCTAAGCCAGCCTTGGACCGCATTCTTATCATGCCTCTGGATGAAGACCGTAGTGACCCTCTACTTCGGCATGTTCTGCTTCAGAATCCTTGTTTGTCGCATATGCTGGATGAACGTCAGTTAGCGCCAGGCCAATCTGTGTGCAGTGTCGCCCGCCATGGTTGCTTGAACGACGACGAGAGCGTCATTTCCAGTGCAGAACTTTTCACACATTTGGTTGTGACGGATGCAGCGAGTGATACTCCGCTAGATCGGACTGCTCTCGGCGCTCTATCGAACGCATGCTGGACACTGCTCTGAGAAAAGGGAGGGTCCCTACCGTCTGTAATGTCACCCGCAATGCTGACGTCTGCACTATTAGGAAGGTGTTTGAATATGTGTGTCGCAGACGTTCTGTGTCTATACCTATCCAATTGCAGTCTCTTTTGAACACCCGTAGCGGCTCTGTTTCGGCATCTGGCACGATGGATTTTGTTCCCCATGCGCGGACTTCTAATACAGAGACTATCATTCTCGAGCCACTACCCGGAACGTCGTATGCCGACATGCTTCGGAACATGAAAACAGCTGTTCAAACGGATGGAATCACCGTGGAGCGCATTACCAAAACGGGTGGTGGTTCTGTGCATCTTAAAATCAAAGGTCGCGAGATCAACAACCGGCAGGCCTTCCGGGAACAACTTACCCTGAAGATGACGGAGTTGGCGAAGGTCAATCTACGGCCAGTGACCCAAACTGTGATGCTGCTTGATATCGATGAACTTGTGGACGAAACCGGAGTGAAGGAGGTGATTGCCACTACTCTTGGAACACCTTCGGCTGAAATCAAGGTTAATTTGGCACCGAAGCCTAACAGCAATGGCGTTAAATACGCTTTCGTCACCCTTGATAAAATCTTGGCACAGCGGCTGCTTGCGCAACACAGGATAGGGCATGGCTGGGACAGATGGCGAGTTCGTGAAGCAACCCGTTTGCCCAGATGCTATAATTGTCACCGGTTGGGCCATATAGCTAGGGAGTGCAAACTCTCGCCTGAAGCGGAACTCTGTCATAACTGTGGCCGGAGTGATCATCATCGAAAGAATTGTACCTACACGCCGTCCTGCTACATTTGTAACATTGAGGGACACAAAGCGGAGTCGATGCGATGTCCCAAGTATCGGGACCTCATTCATCAGCGTAGGGAGAAAACGGATCGTCAGCATCCTGTTCTATGAAACTTCTACAACTTAATGTTGATCGGAGCAGGCGGGCCATGGATCTCCTACGGCATAAATGTTCATCTGAGCGCTTAGGCTTTGCCATCGTTGCGGAACCTAATAAGGCTATGACGACTTACAGCTCGCGCTGGCTTACGGATCGTCGACTTGATGCCGCCATTTACCTCTCTAGTGATTCTGTTAACGTGTGCGCCACTGGTGGTGGGGATGGTTTTGTGTGGATGGACACTGGCGATCTGGTTGTTTATTCATGTTATCTTTCTCCGGCGTCTACTATTGTTGACTTTGACCAATTTCTCTCTTTGCTGACCACTAGCATCCAGCAACACCCTGGTCGTCTGTTGATATGTGGTGATTTTAACGCTAAGGCGTATTGTTGGGGTTCCCCCATTGACGACAGGAAGGGCAGCGCTTTGGCCGTATGGGCTGGTGAACGTGACCTCCTTATTTTAAATGATGGCACACTACCTACGTTTGAACGCCATGGAGGTTCATCATATATAGATCTGACCATCTGCAGCCCGGATCTTGGGAGAACCGTCCGCAATTGGCACGTAAGCGACGAAGAAAATTTGAGTTATCATCGCAGCATCTATTTCGAGGTTTTTGTACCCGGTCCTTTTCTACGGCCTGCCAGTGGGTCTCAAGGCTGGTCCTACCAACCGGAGAAGCAGGATCACTTATTGGAGCATTTGGAGGACCAAATTCAATCCAGCTTTATTCATCAGGCCTATGGAATCGACCAGGCTACCTACCTGGTTACATGTATCCTCAGGGCGAAGGAGCAGGACGACCGCCGAGAATAATGCCGGCCGAGGCCGCTGCGTGTAACTAAACCCTCCATTGGTACGCAAGTACGTTTGACCATCTTTATTGCCCTTCTTCCCGAAGTAATACCGACTGGTGGTCCCAGGAAGAAGTCTCTTGTGGCTAGCAGGGGTTTTTTAGTTGGTAAGAATCCAACTCGCCAAGCCTGGCGTCTTTTGAAGATTTTTCCCCTGCCTAAAAAAAAAACTACTACTACTACTACTACTACTACTACTACTACTACTACTACTCCTACTACTACTCCTACTACTACTCCTACTACTACTACTACTACTACTCCTACTACTACTCCTACTACTACTCCTACTACTACTCCTACTACTACTACTACTACTACTACTACTACTACTACTACTACTACTACTACTACTACTACTACTACTACTACTACTACTACTACTACTACTACTACTACTACTACTACTACTACTACTACTACTACTACTACTACTACTACTACTACTACTACTACTACTACTACTACTACTACTACTACTACTACTACTACTACTACTACTACTACTACTACTACTACTACTACTACTACTACTACTACTACTACTACTACTACTACTACTACTACTACTACTACTACTACTACTACTACTACTACTACTACTACTACTACTACTACTACTACTACTACTACTACTACTACTACTACTACTACTACTACTACTACTACTACTACTACTACTACTACTACTACTACTACTACTACTACTACTACTACTACTACTACTACTACTACTACTACTACTACTACTACTACTACTACTACTACTACTACTACTACTACTACTACTACTACTACTACTACTACTACTACTACTACTACTACTACTACTACTACTACTACTACTACTACTACTACTACTACTACTACTACTACTACTACTACTACTACTACTACAGCGCTGCTAAGCCAGCCTTGGACCGCATTCTTATCATGCCTCTGGATGAAGACCGTAGTGACCCTCTACTTCGGCATGTTCTGCTTCAGAATCCTTGTTTGTCGCATATGCTGGATGAACGTCAGTTAGCGCCAGGCCAATCTGTGTGCAGTGTCGCCCGCCATGGTTGCTTGAACGACGACGAGAGCGTCATTTCCAGTGCAGAACTTTTCACACATTTGGTTGTGACGGATGCAGCGAGTGATACTCCGCTAGATCGGACTGCTCTCGGCGCTCTATCGAACGCGTGCTGGACACTGCTCTGAGAAAAGGGAGGGTCCCTACCGTCTGTAATGTCACCCGCAATGCTGACGTCTGCACTATTAGGAAGGTGTTTGAATATGTGTGTCGCAGACGTTCTGTGTCTATACCTATCCAATTGCAGTCTCTTTTGAACACCCGTAGCGGCTCTGTTTCGGCATCTGGCACGATGGATTTTGTTCCCCATGCGCGGACTTCTAATACAGAGACTATCATTCTCGAGCCACTACCCGGAACGTCGTATGCCGACATGCTTCGGAACATGAAAACAGCTGTTCAAACGGATGGAATCACCGTGGAGCGCATTACCAAAACGGGTGGTGGTTCTGTGCATCTTAAAATCAAAGGTCGCGAGATCAACAAGCGGCAGGCCTTCCGGGAACAACTTACCCTGAAGATGACGGAGTTGGCGAAGGTCAATCTACGGCCAGTGACCCAAACTGTGATGCTGCTTGATATCGATGAACTTGTGGACGAAACCGGAGTGAAGGAGGTGATTGCCACTACTCTTGGAACACCTTCGGCTGAAATCAAGGTTAATTTGGCACCGAAGCCTAACAGCAATGGCGTTAAATACGCTTTCGTCACCCTTGATAAAATCTTGGCACAGCGGCTGCTTGCGCAACACAGGATAGGGCATGGCTGGGACAGATGGCGAGTTCGTGAAGCAACCCGTTTGCCCAGATGCTATAATTGTCACCGGTTGGGCCATATAGCTAGGGAGTGCAAACTCTCGCCTGAAGCGGAACTCTGTCATAACTGTGGCCGGAGTGATCATCATCGAAAGGATTGTACCTACACGCCGTCCTGCTACATTTGTAACATTGAGGGACACAAAGCGGAGTCGATGCGATGTCCCAAGTATCGGGACCTCATTCATCAGCGTAGGGAGAAAACGGATCGTCAGCATCCTGTTCTATGAAACTTCTACAACTTAATGTTGATCGGAGCAGGCGGGCCATGGATCTCCTACGGCATAAATGTTCATCTGAGCGCTTAGGCTTTGCCATCGTTGCGGAACCTAATAAGGCTATGACGACTTACAGCTCGCGCTGGCTTACGGATCGTCGACTTGATGCCGCCATTTACCTCTCTAGTGATTCTGTTAACGTGTGCGCCACTGGTGGTGGGGATGGTTTTGTGTGGATGGACACTGGCGATCTGGTTGTTTATTCATGTTATCTTTCTCCGGCGTCTACTATTGTTGACTTTGACCAATTTCTCTCTTTGCTGACCACTAGCATCCAGCAACACCCTGGTCGTCTGTTGATATGTGGTGATTTTAACGCTAAGGCGTATTGTTGGGGTTCCCCCATTGACGACAGGAAGGGCAGCGCTTTGGCCGAATGGGCTGGTGAACGTGACCTCCTTATTTTAAATGATGGCACACTACCTACGTTTGAACGCCATGGAGGTTCATCATATATAGATCTGACCATCTGCAGCCCGGATCTTGGGAGAACCGTCCGCAATTGGCACGTAAGCGACGAAGAAAATTTGAGTTATCATCGCAGCATCTATTTCGAGGTTTTTGTACCCGGTCCTTTTCTACGGCCTGCCAGTGGGTCTCAAGGCTGGTCCTACCAACCGGAGAAGCAGGATCACTTATTGGAGCATTTGGAGGACCAAATTCAATCCAGCTTTATTCATCAGGCCTATGGAATCGACCAGGCTACCTACCTGGTTACATGTATCCTCAGGGCGAAGGAGCAGGACGACCGCCGAGAATAATGCCGGCCGAGGCCGCTGCGTGTAACTAAACCCTCCATTGGTACGCAAGTACGTTTGACCATCTTTATTGCCCTTCTTCCCGAAGTAATACCGATTGGTGGTCCCAGGAAGAAGTCTCTTGTGGCTAGCAGGGGTTTTTTAGTTGGTAAGAATCCAACTCGCCAAGCCTGGCGTCTTTTGAAGATTTTTCCCCTGCCTAAAAAAAAACTACTACTACTACTACTACTACTACTACTACTACTACTACTACTACTACTACTACTACTACTACTACTACTACTACTACTACTACTACTACTACTACTACTACTACTACTACTACTACTACTACTACTACTACTACTACTACTACTACTACTACTACTACTACAGCGCTGCTAAGCCAGCCTTGGACCGCATTCTTATCATGCCTCTGGATGAAGACCGTAGTGACCCTCTACTTCGGCATGTTCTGCTTCAGAATCCTTGTTTGTCGCATATGCTGGATGAACGTCAGTTAGCGCCAGGCCAATCTGTGTGCAGTGTCGCCCGCCATGGTTGCTTGAACGACGACGAGAGCGTCATTTCCAGTGCAGAACTTTTCACACATTTGGTTGTGACGGATGCAGCGAGTGATACTCCGCTAGATCGGACTGCTCTCGGCGCTCTATCGAACGCGTGCTGGACACTGCTCTGAGAAAAGGGAGGGTCCCTACCGTCTGTAATGTCACCCGCAATGCTGACGTCTGCACTATTAGGAAGGTGTTTGAATATGTGTGTCGCAGACGTTCTGTGTCTATACCTATCCAATTGCAGTCTCTTTTGAACACCCGTAGCGGCTCTGTTTCGGCATCTGGCACGATGGATTTTGTTCCCCATGCGCGGACTTCTAATACAGAGACTATCATTCTCGAGCCACTACCCGGAACGTCGTATGCCGACATGCTTCGGAACATGAAAACAGCTGTTCAAACGGATGGAATCACCGTGGAGCGCATTACCTCTGTGCATCTTAAAATCAAAGGTCGCGAGATCAACAAGCGGCAGGCCTTCCGGGAACAACTTACCCTGAAGATGACGGAGTTGGCGAAGGTCAATCTACGGCCAGTGACCCAAACTGTGATGCTGCTTGATATCGATGAACTTGTGGACGAAACCGGAGTGAAGGAGGTGATTGCCACTACTCTTGGAACACCTTCGGCTGAAATCAAGGTTAATTTGGCACCGAAGCCTAACAGCAATGGCGTTAAATACGCTTTCGTCACCCTTGATAAAATCTTGGCACAGCGGCTGCTTGCGCAACACAGGATAGGGCATGGCTGGGACAGATGGCGAGTTCGTGAAGCAACCCGTTTGCCCAGATGCTATAATTGTCACCGGTTGGGCCATATAGCTAGGGAGTGCAAACTCTCGCCTGAAGCGGAACTCTGTCATAACTGTGGCCGGAGTGATCATCATCGAAAGGATTGTACCTACACGCCGTCCTGCTACATTTGTAACATTGAGGGACACAAAGCGGAGTCGATGCGATGTCCCAAGTATCGGGACCTCATTCATCAGCGTAGGGAGAAAACGGATCGTCAGCATCCTGTTCTATGAAACTTCTACAACTTAATGTTGATCGGAGCAGGCGGGCCATGGATCTCCTACGGCATAAATGTTCATCTGAGCGCTTAGGCTTTGCCATCGTTGCGGAACCTAATAAGGCTATGACGACTTACAGCTCGCGCTGGCTTACGGATCGTCGACTTGATGCCGCCATTTACCTCTCTAGTGATTCTGTTAACGTGTGCGCCACTGGTGGTGGGGATGGTTTTGTGTGGATGGACACTGGCGATCTGGTTGTTTATTCATGTTATCTTTCTCCGGCGTCTACTATTGTTGACTTTGACCAATTTCTCTCTTTGCTGACCACTAGCATCCAGCAACACCCTGGTCGTCTGTTGATATGTGGTGATTTTAACGCTAAGGCGTATTGTTGGGGTTCCCCCATTGACGACAGGAAGGGCAGCGCTTTGGCCGAATGGGCTGGTGAACGTGACCTCCTTATTTTAAATGATGGCACACTACCTACGTTTGAACGCCATGGAGGTTCATCATATATAGATCTGACCATCTGCAGCCCGGATCTTGGGAGAACCGTCCGCAATTGGCACGTAAGCGACGAAGAAAATTTGAGTTATCATCGCAGCATCTATTTCGAGGTTTTTGTACCCGGTCCTTTTCTACGGCCTGCCAGTGGGTCTCAAGGCTGGTCCTACCAACCGGAGAAGCAGGATCACTTATTGGAGCATTTGGAGGACCAAATTCAATCCAGCTTTATTCATCAGGCCTATGGAATCGACCAGGCTACCTACCTGGTTACATGTATCCTCAGGGCGAAGGAGCAGGACGACCGCCGAGAATAATGCCGGCCGAGGCCGCTGCGTGTAACTAAACCCTCCATTGGTACGCAAGTACGTTTGACCATCTTTATTGCCCTTCTTCCCGAAGTAATACCGATTGGTGGTCCCAGGAAGAAGTCTCTTGTGGCTAGCAGGGGTTTTTTAGTTGGTAAGAATCCAACTCGCCAAGCCTGGCGTCTTTTGAAGATTTTTCCCCTGCCTAAAAAAAAAACTACTACTACTACTACTACTACTACTACTACTACTACTACTACTACTACTACTACTACTACTACTACTACTACTACTACTACTACTACTACTACTACTACTACTACTACTACTACTACTACTACTACTACTACTACTACTACTACTACTACTACTACTACTACTACTACTACTACTACTACTACTACTACTACTACTACTACTACTACTACTACTACTACTACTACTACTACTACTACTACTACTACTACTACTACTACTACTACTACTACTACTACTACTACTACTACTACTACTACTACTACTACTACTACTACTACTACTACTACTACTACTACTACTACTACTACTACTACTACTACTACTACTACTACTACTACTACTACTACTACTACTACTACTACTACTACTACTACTACTACTACTACTACTACTACTACTACTACTACTACTACTACTACTACTACTACTACTACTACTACTACTACTACTACTACTACTACTACTACTACTACTACTACTACTACTACTACTACTACTACTACTACTACTACTACTACTACTACTACTACTACTACTACTACTACTACTACTACTACTACTACTACTACTACTACTACTACTACTACTACTACTACTACTACTACTACTACTACTACTACTACTACTACTACTACTACTACTACTACTACTACTACTACTACTACTACTACTACTACTACTACTACTACTACTACTACTACTACTACTACTACTACTACTACTACTACTACTACTACTACTACTACTACTACTACTACTACTACTACTACTACTACTACTACTACTACTACTACTACTACTACTACTACTACTACTACTACTACTACTACTACTACTACTACTACTACTACTACTACTACTACTACTACTACTACTACTACTACTACTACTACTACTACTACTACTACTACTACTACTACTACTACTACTACTACTACTACTACTACTACTACTACTACTACTACTACTACTACTACTACTACTACTACTACTACTACTACTACTACTACTACTACTACTACTACTACTACTACTACTACTACTACTACTACTACTACTACTACTACTACTACTACTACTACTACTACTACTACTACTACTACTACTACTACTACTACTACTACTACTACTACTACTACTACTACTACTACTACTACTACTACTACTACTACTACTACTACTACTACTACTACTACTACTACTACTACTACTACTACTACTACTACTACTACTACTACTACTACTACTACTACTACTACTACTACTACTACTACTACTACTACTACTACTACTACTACTACTACTACTACTACTACTACTACTACTACTACTACTACTACTACTACTACTACTACTACTACTACTACTACTACTACTACTACTACTACTACTACTACTACTACTACTACTACTACTACTACTACTACTACTACTACTACTACTACTACTACTACTACTACTACTACTACTACTACTACTACTACTACTACTACTACTACTACTACTACTACTACTACTACTACTACTACTACTACTACTACTACTACTACTACTACTACTACTACTACTACTACTACTACTACTACTACTACTACTACTACTACTACTACTACTACTACTACTACTACTACTACTACTACTACTACTACTACTACTACTACTACTACTACTACTACTACTACTACTACTACTACTACTACTACTACTACTACTACTACTACTACTACTACTACTACAGCGCTGCTAAGCCAGCCTTGGACCGCATTCTTATCATGCCTCTGGATGAAGACCGTAGTGACCCTCTACTTCGGCATGTTCTGCTTCAGAATCCTTGTTTGTCGCATATGCTGGATGAACGTCAGTTAGCGCCAGGCCAATCTGTGTGCAGTGTCGCCCGCCATGGTTGCTTGAACGACGACGAGAGCGTCATTTCCAGTGCAGAACTTTTCACACATTTGGTTGTGACGGATGCAGCGAGTGATACTCCGCTAGATCGGACTGCTCTCGGCGCTCTATCGAACGCGTGCTGGACACTGCTCTGAGAAAAGGGAGGGTCCCTACCGTCTGTAATGTCACCCGCAATGCTGACGGCTGCACTATTAGGAAGGTGTTTGAATATGTGTGTCGCAGACGTTCTGTGTCTATACCTATCCAATTGCAGTCTCTTTTGAACACCCGTAGCGGCTCTGTTTCGGCATCTGGCACGATGGATTTTGTTCCCCATGCGCGGACTTCTAATACAGAGACTATCATTCTCGAGCCACTACCCGGAACGTCGTATGCCGACATGCTTCGGAACATGAAAACAGCTGTTCAAACGGATGGAATCACCGTGGAGCGCATTACCAAAACGGGTGGTGGTTCTGTGCATCTTAAAATCAAAGGTCGCGAGATCAACAAGCGGCAGGCCTTCCGGGAACAACTTACCCTGAAGATGACGGAGTTGGCGAAGGTCAATCTACGGCCAGTGACCCAAACTGTGATGCTGCTTGATATCGATGAACTTGTGGACGAAACCGGAGTGAAGGAGGTGATTGCCACTACTCTTGGAACACCTTCGGCTGAAATCAAGGTTAATTTGGCACCGAAGCCTAACAGCAATGGCGTTAAATACGCTTTCGTCACCCTTGATAAAATCTTGGCACAGCGGCTGCTTGCGCAACACAGGATAGGGCATGGCTGGGACAGATGGCGAGTTCGTGAAGCAACCCGTTTGCCCAGATGCTATAATTGTCACCGGTTGGGCCATATAGCTAGGGAGTGCAAACTCTCGCCTGAAGCGGAACTCTGCTGTGGCCGGAGTGATCATCATCGAAAGGATTGTACCTACACGCCGTCCTGCTACATTTGTAACATTGAGGGACACAAAGCGGAGTCGAGGCGATGTCCCAAGTATCGGGACCTCATTCATCAGCGTAGGGAGAAAACGGATCGTCAGCATCCTGTTCTATGAAACTTCTACAACTTAATGTTGATCGGAGCAGGCGGGCCATGGATCTCCTACGGCATAAATGTTCATCTGAGCGCTTAGGCTTTGCCATCGTTGCGGAACCTAATAAGGCTATGACGACTTACAGCTCGCGCTGGCTTACGGATCGTCGACTTGATGCCGCCATTTACCTCTCTAGTGATTCTGTTAACGTGTGCGCCACTGGTGGTGGGGATGGTTTTGTGTGGATGGACACTGGCGATCTGGTTGTTTATTCATGTTATCTTTCTCCGGCGTCTACTATTGTTGACTTTGACCAATTTCTCTCTTTGCTGACCACTAGCATCCAGCAACACCCTGGTCGTCTGTTGATATGTGGTGATTTTAACGCTAAGGCGTATTGTTGGGGTTCCCCCATTGACGACAGGAAGGGCAGCGCTTTGGCCGAATGGGCTGGTGAACGTGACCTCCTTATTTTAAATGATGGCACACTACCTACGTTTGAACGCCATGGAGGTTCATCATATATAGATCTGACCATCTGCAGCCCGGATCTTGGGAGAACCGTCCGCAATTGGCACGTAAGCGACGAAGAAAATTTGAGTTATCATCGCAGCATCTATTTCGAGGTTTTTGTACCCGGTCCTTTTCTACGGCCTGCCAGTGGGTCTCAAGGCTGGTCCTACCAACCGGAGAAGCAGGATCACTTATTGGAGCATTTGGAGGACCAAATTCAATCCAGCTTTATTCATCAGGCCTATGGAATCGACCAGGCTACCTACCTGGTTACATGTATCCTCAGGGCGAAGGAGCAGGACGACCGCCGAGAATAATGCCGGCCGAGGCCGCTGCGTGTAACTAAACCCTCCATTGGTACGCAAGTACGTTTGACCATCTTTATTGCCCTTCTTCCCGAAGTAATACCGATTGGTGGTCCCAGGAAGAAGTCTCTTGTGGCTAGCAGGGGTTTTTTAGTTGGTAAGAATCCAACTCGCCAAGCCTGGCGTCTTTTGAAGATTTTTCCCCTGCCTAAAAAAAAACTACTACTACTACTACTACTACTACTACTACTACTACTACTACTACTAGTAGTAGTAGTAGTAGTACTACTACTACTACTACTATACTACTACTACTACTACTACTACTACTACTATACTACTACTACTACTACTACTACTACTACTACTACTACTACTAATACTACTACTACTACTACTACTACTACTACTACTACTACTACTACTACTACTACTACTAGTACTACTACTACTACTACTACTACTACTACTACTACTACTACTACTACTACTACTACTACTACTACTACTACTACTACTACTACTACTACTACTAACTACTACTACTACTACTACTACTACTACTACTACTACTACTACTACTACTACTACTACTACTACTACTACTACTACTACTACTACTACTACTACTACTACTACTACCTACTACTACTACTACTACTACTACACTACTACTACTACTACTACTACTACTACTACTACTACTACTATACTACTACTACTACTACTACTACTACTACTACTACTACTACTACTACTACTACTACTACTACTACTACTACTACTACTACTACTACTACTACTACTACTACTACTACTACTACTACTACTACTACTACTACTACTACTACTACTACTACTACTACTACTACTACTACTACTACTACTACTACTACTACTACTACTACTACTACTACTACTACTACTACTACTACTACTACAACTACTACTACTACTACTACTATACAGCGCTGCTAAGCCAGCCTTGGACCGCATTCTTATCTTGCCTCTGGATGAAGACCGTAGTGACCCTCTACTTCGGCATGTTCTGCTTCAGAATCCTTGTTTGTCGCATATGCTGGATGAACGTCAGTTAGCGCCAGGCCAATCTGTGTGCAGTGTCGCCCGCCATGGTTGCTTGAACGACGACGAGAGCGTCATTTCCAGTGCAGAACTTTTCACACATTTGGTTGTGACGGATGCAGCGAGTGATACTCCGCTAGATCGGACTGCTCTCGGCGCTCTATCGAACGCGTGCTGGACACTGCTCTGAGAAAAGGGAGGGTCCCTACCGTCTGTAATGTCACCCGCAATGCTGACGTCTGCACTATTAGGAAGGTGTTTGAATATGTGTGTCGCAGACGTTCTGTGTCTATACCTATCCAATTGCAGTCTCTTTTGAACACCCGTAGCGGCTCTGTTTCGGCATCTGGCACGATGGATTTTGTTCCCCATGCGCGGACTTCTAATACAGAGACTATCATTCTCGAGCCACTACCCGAACGTCGTATGCCGACATGCTTCGGAACATGAAAACAGCTGTTCAAACGGATGGAATCACCGTGGAGCGCATTACCAAAACGGGTGTGGTTCTGTGCATCTTAAAATCAAAGGTCGCGAGATCAACAAGCGGCAGGCCTTCGGGAACAACTTACCCTGAAGATGACGAGTTGGCGAAGGTCAATCTACGGCCAGTGACCCAAACTGTGATGCTGCTTGATATCGATGAACTTGTGACGAAACCGGAGTGAAGGAGGTGATTGCCACTACTCTTGGAACACCTTCGGCTGAAATCAAGGTTAATTTGGCACCGAAGCCTAACAGCAATGGCGTTAAATACGCTTTCGTCACCCTTGATAAAATCTTGGCACAGCGGCTGCTTGCGCAACACAGGATAGGGCATGGCTGGGACAGATGGCGAGTTCGTGAAGCAACCCGTTTGCCCAGATGCTATAATTGTCACCGGTTGGGCCATATAGCTAGGGAGTGCAAACTCTCGCCTGAAGCGGAACTCTGTCATAACTGTGGCCGGAGTGATCATCATCGAAAGGATTGTACCTACACGCCGTCCTGCTACATTTGTAACATTGAGGGACACAAAGCGGAGTCGATGCGATGTCCCAAGTATCGGGACCTCATTCATCAGCGTAGGGAGAAAACGATCGTCAGCATCCTGTTCTATGAAACTTCTACAACTTAATGTTGATCGGAGCAGGCGGGCCATGGATCTCCTACGGCATAAATGTTCATCTGAGCGCTTAGGCTTTGCCATCGTTGCGGAACCTAATAAGGCTATGACGACTTACAGCTCGCGCTGGCTTACGGATCGTCGACTTGATGCCGCCATTTGCCTCTCTAGTGATTCTGTTAACGTGTGCGCCACTGGTGGTGGTGATGGTTTTGTGTGGATGGACACTGGCGATCTGGTTGTTTATTCATGTTATCTTTCTCCGGCGTCTACTATTGTTGACTTTGACCAATTTCTCTCTTTGCTGACCACTAGCATCCAGCAACACCCTGGTCGTCTGTTGATATGTGGTGATTTTAACGCTAAGGCGTATTGTTGGGGTTCCCCCATTGACGACAGGAAGGGCAGCGCTTTGGCCGAATGGGCTGGTGAACGTGACTTCCTTATTTTAAATGATGGCACACTACCTACGTTTGAACGCCATGGAGGTTCATCATATATAGATCTGACCATCTGCAGCCCGGATCTTGGGAGAACCGTCCGCAATTGGCACGTAAGCGACGAAGAAAATTTGAGTTATCATCGCAGCATCTATTTCGAGGTTTTGTACCCGGTCCTTTTCTACGGCCTGCCAGTGGGTCTCAAGGCTGGTCCTACCAACCGGAGAAGCAGGATCACTTATTGGAGCATTTGGAGGACCAAATTCAATCAGCTTTATTCATCAGGCCTATGGAATCGACCAGGCTACCTACCTGGTTACATGTATCCTCAGGGCGAAGGAGCAGGACGACCGCCG
>CM060953.1:39510284-39530284 GCA_030765055.1 Mantis religiosa
GCATTACCAAAACGGGTGGTGGTTCTGTGCATCTTAAAATCAAAGGTCGCGAGATCAACAAGCGGCAGGCCTTCCGGGAACAACTTACCCTGAAGATGACGGAGTTGGCGAAGGTCAATCTACGGCCAGTGACCCAAACTGTGATGCTGCTTGATATCGATGAACTTGTGGACGAAACCGGAGTGAAGGAGGTGATTGCCACTACTCTTGGAACACCTTCGGCTGAAATCAAGGTTAATTTGGCACCGAAGCCTAACAGCAATGGCGTTAAATACGCTTTCGTCACCCTTGATAAAATCTTGGCACAGCGGCTGCTTGCGCAACACAGGATAGGGCATGGCTGGGACAGATGGCGAGTTCGTGAAGCAACCCGTTTGCCCAGATGCTATAATTGTCACCGGTTGGGCCATATAGCTAGGGAGTGCAAACTCTCGCCTGAAGCGGAACTCTGTCATAACTGTGGCCGGAGTGATCATCATCGAAAGGATTGTACCTACACGCCGTCCTGCTACATTTGTAACATTGAGGGACACAAAGCGGAGTCGACGCGATGTCCCAAGTATCGGGACCTCATTCATCAGCGTAGGGAGAAAACGGATCGTCAGCATCCTGTTCTATGAAACTTCTACAACTTAATGTTGATCGGAGCAGGCGGGCCATGGATCTCCTACGGCATAAATGTTCATCTGAGCGCTTAGGCTTTGCCATCGTTGCGGAACCTAATAAGGCTATGACGACTTACAGCTCGCGCTGGCTTACGGATCGTCGACTTGATGCCGCCATTTACCTCTCTAGTGATTCTGTTAACGTGTGCGCCACTGGTGGTGGGGATGGTTTTGTGTGGATGGACACTGGCGATCTGGTTGTTTATTCATGTTATCTTTCTCCGGCGTCTACTATTGTTGACTTTGACCAATTTCTCTCTTTGCTGACCACTAGCATCCAGCAACACCCTGGTCGTCTGTTGATATGTGGTGATTTTAACGCTAAGGCGTATTGTTGGGGTTCCCCCATTGACGACAGGAAGGGCAGCGCTTTGGCCGAATGGGCTGGTGAACGTGACCTCCTTATTTTAAATGATGGCACACTACCTACGTTTGAACGCCATGGAGGTTCATCATATATAGATCTGACCATCTGCAGCCCGGATCTTGGGAGAACCGTCCGCAATTGGCACGTAAGCGACGAAGAAAATTTGAGTTATCATCGCAGCATCTATTTCGAGGTTTTTGTACCCGGTCCTTTTCTACGGCCTGCCAGTGGGTCTCAAGGCTGGTCCTACCAACCGGAGAAGCAGGATCACTTATTGGAGCATTTGGAGGACCAAATTCAATCCAGCTTTATTCATCAGGCCTATGGAATCGACCAGGCTACCTACCTGGTTACATGTATCCTCAGGGCGAAGGAGCAGGACGACCGCCGAGAATAATGCCGGCCGAGGCCGCTGCGTGTAACTAAACCCTCCATTGGTACGCAAGTACGTTTGACCATCTTTATTGCCCTTCTTCCCGAAGTAATACCGATTGGTGGTCCCAGGAAGAAGTCTCTTGTGGCTAGCAGGGGTTTTTTAGTTGGTAAGAATCCAACTCGCCAAGCCTGGCGTCTTTTGAAGATTTTTCCCCTGCCTAAAAAAAAACTACTACTACTACTACTACTACTACTACTACTACTACTACTACTACTACTACTACTACTACTACTACTACTACTACTACTACTACTACTACTACTACTACTACTACTACTACTACTACTACTACTACTACTACTACTACTACTACTACTACTACTACTACTACTACTACTACTACTACTACTACTACTACTACTACTACTACTACTACTACTACTACTACTACTACTACTACTACTACTACTACTACTACTACTACTACTACTACTACTACTACTACTACTACTACTACTACTACTACTACTACTACTACTACTACTACTACTACTACTACTACTACTACTACTACTACTACTACTACTACTACTACTACTACTACTACTACTACTACTACTACTACTACTACTACTACTACTACTACTACTACTACTACTACTACTACTACTACTACTACTACTACTACTACTACTACTACTACTACTACTACTACTACTACTACTACTACTACTACTACTACTACTACTACTACTACTACTACTACTACTACTACTACTACTACTACTACTACTACTACTACTACTACTACTACTACTACTACTACTACTACTACTACTACTACTACTACTACTACTACTACTACTACTACTACTACTACTACTACTACTACTACTACTACTACTACTACTACTACTACTACTACTACTACTACTACTACTACTACTACTACTACTACTACTACTACTACTACTACTACTACTACTACTACTACTACTACTACTACTACTACTACTACTACTACTACTACTACTACTACTACTACTACTACTACTACTACTACTACTACTACTACTACTACTACTACTACTACTACTACTACTACTACTACTACTACTACTACTACTACTACTACTACTACTACTACTACTACTACTACTACTACTACTACTACTACTACTACTACTACTACTACTACTACTACTACTACTACTACTACTACTACTACTACTACTACTACTACTACTACTACTACTACTACTACTACTACTACTACTACTACTACTACTACTACTACTACTACTACTACTACTACTACTACTACTACTACTACTACTACTACTACTACTACTACTACTACTACTACTACTACTACTACTACTACTACTACTACTACTACTACTACTACTACTACTACTACTACTACTACTACTACTACTACTACTACTACTACTACTACTACTACTACTACTACTACTACTACTACTACTACTACTACTACTACTACTACTACTACTACTACTACAACTACTACTACTACTACTACTACAGCGCTGCTAAGCCAGCCTTGGACCGCATTCTTATCATGCCTCTGGATGAAGACCGTAGTGACCCTCTACTTCGGCATGTTCTGCTTCAGAATCCTTGTTTGTCGCATATGCTGGATGAACGTCAGTTAGCGCCAGGCCAATCTGTGTGCAGTGTCGCCCGCCATGGTTGCTTGAACGACGACGAGAGCGTCATTTCCAGTGCAGAACTTTTCACACATTTGGTTGTGACGGATGCAGCGAGTGATACTCCGCTAGATCGGACTGCTCTCGGCGCTCTATCGAACGCATGCTGGACACTGCTCTGAGAAAAGGGAGGGTCCCTACCGTCTGTAATGTCACCCGCAATGCTGACGTCTGCACTATTAGGAAGGTGTTTGAATATGTGTGTCGCAGACGTTCTGTGTCTATACCTATCCAATTGCAGTCTCTTTTGAACACCCGTAGCGGCTCTGTTTCGGCATCTGGCACGATGGATTTTGTTCCCCATGCGCGGACTTCTAATACAGAGACTATCATTCTCGAGCCACTACCCGGAACGTCGTATGCCGACATGCTTCGGAACATGAAAACAGCTGTTCAAACGGATGGAATCACCGTGGAGCGCATTACCAAAACGGGTGGTGGTTCTGTGCATCTTAAAATCAAAGGTCGCGAGATCAACAACCGGCAGGCCTTCCGGGAACAACTTACCCTGAAGATGACGGAGTTGGCGAAGGTCAATCTACGGCCAGTGACCCAAACTGTGATGCTGCTTGATATCGATGAACTTGTGGACGAAACCGGAGTGAAGGAGGTGATTGCCACTACTCTTGGAACACCTTCGGCTGAAATCAAGGTTAATTTGGCACCGAAGCCTAACAGCAATGGCGTTAAATACGCTTTCGTCACCCTTGATAAAATCTTGGCACAGCGGCTGCTTGCGCAACACAGGATAGGGCATGGCTGGGACAGATGGCGAGTTCGTGAAGCAACCCGTTTGCCCAGATGCTATAATTGTCACCGGTTGGGCCATATAGCTAGGGAGTGCAAACTCTCGCCTGAAGCGGAACTCTGTCATAACTGTGGCCGGAGTGATCATCATCGAAAGAATTGTACCTACACGCCGTCCTGCTACATTTGTAACATTGAGGGACACAAAGCGGAGTCGATGCGATGTCCCAAGTATCGGGACCTCATTCATCAGCGTAGGGAGAAAACGGATCGTCAGCATCCTGTTCTATGAAACTTCTACAACTTAATGTTGATCGGAGCAGGCGGGCCATGGATCTCCTACGGCATAAATGTTCATCTGAGCGCTTAGGCTTTGCCATCGTTGCGGAACCTAATAAGGCTATGACGACTTACAGCTCGCGCTGGCTTACGGATCGTCGACTTGATGCCGCCATTTACCTCTCTAGTGATTCTGTTAACGTGTGCGCCACTGGTGGTGGGGATGGTTTTGTGTGGATGGACACTGGCGATCTGGTTGTTTATTCATGTTATCTTTCTCCGGCGTCTACTATTGTTGACTTTGACCAATTTCTCTCTTTGCTGACCACTAGCATCCAGCAACACCCTGGTCGTCTGTTGATATGTGGTGATTTTAACGCTAAGGCGTATTGTTGGGGTTCCCCCATTGACGACAGGAAGGGCAGCGCTTTGGCCGAATGGGCTGGTGAACGTGACCTCCTTATTTTAAATGATGGCACACTACCTACGTTTGAACGCCATGGAGGTTCATCATATATAGATCTGACCATCTGCAGCCCGGATCTTGGGAGAACCGTCCGCAATTGGCACGTAAGCGACGAAGAAAATTTGAGTTATCATCGCAGCATCTATTTCGAGGTTTTTGTACCCGGTCCTTTTCTACGGCCTGCCAGTGGGTCTCAAGGCTGGTCCTACCAACCGGAGAAGCAGGATCACTTATTGGAGCATTTGGAGGACCAAATTCAATCCAGCTTTATTCATCAGGCCTATGGAATCGACCAGGCTACCTACCTGGTTACATGTATCCTCAGGGCGAAGGAGCAGGACGACCGCCGAGAATAATGCCGGCCGAGGCCGCTGCGTGTAACTAAACCCTCCATTGGTACGCAAGTACGTTTGACCATCTTTATTGCCCTTCTTCCCGAAGTAATACCGATTGGTGGTCCCAGGAAGAAGTCTCTTGTGGCTAGCAGGGGTTTTTTAGTTGGTAAGAATCCAACTCGCCAAGCCTGGCGTCTTTTGAAGATTTTTCCCCTGCCTAAAAAAAAAAACTACTACTACTTTTTTCCCCTGCCTAAAAAAAAAAACTACTACTACTACTACTACTACTACTACTACTACTACTACTACTACTCCTACTACTACTCCTACTACTACTCCTACTACTACTCCTACTACTACTACTACTCCTACTACTACTCCTACTACTACTACTACTACTACTACTACTACTACTACTACTACTACTACTACTACTACTACTACTACTACTACTACTACTACTACTACTACTACTACTACTACTACTACTACTACTACTACTACTACTACTACTACTACTACTACTACTACTACTACTACTACTACTACTACTACTACTACTACTACTACTACTACTACTACTACTACTACTACTACTACTACTACTACTACTACTACTACTACTACTACTACTACTACTACTACTACTACTACTACTACTACTACTACTACTACTACTACTACTACTACTACTACTACTACTACTACTACTACTACTACTACTACTACTACTACTACTACTACTACTACTACTACTACTACTACTACTACTACTACTACTACTACTACTACTACTACTACTACTACTACTACTACTACTACTACTACTACTACTACTACTACTACTACTACTACTACTACTACTACTACTACTACTACTACTACTACTACTACTACTACTACTACTACTACTACTACTACTACTACTACTACTACTACTACTACTACTACTACTACTACTACTACTACTACTACTACTACTACTACTACTACTACTACTACTACTACTACTACTACTACTACTACTACTACTACTACTACTACTACTACTACTACTACTACTACTACTACTACTACTACTACTACTACTACTACTACTACTACTACTACTACTACTACTACTACTACTACTACTACTACTACTACTACTACTACTACTACTACTACTACTACTACTACTACTACTACTACTACTACTACTACTACTACTACTACTACTACTACTACTACTACTACTACTACTACTACTACTACTACTACTACTACTACTACTACTACTACTACTACTACTACTACTACTACTACTACTACTACTACTACTACTACTACTACTACTACTACTACTACTACTACTACTACTACTACTACTACTACTACTACTACTACTACTACTACTACTACTACTACTACTACTACTACTACTACTACTACTACTACTACTACTACTACTACTACTACTACTACTACTACTACTACTACTACTACTACTACTACTACTACTACTACTACTACTACTACTACTACTACTACTACTACTACTACTACTACTACTACAGCGCTGCTAAGCCAGCCTTGGACCGCATTCTTATCATGCCTCTGGATGAAGACCGTAGTGACCCTCTACTTCGGCATGTTCTGCTTCAGAATCCTTGTTTGTCGCATATGCTGGATGAACGTCAGTTAGCGCCAGGCCAATCTGTGTGCAGTGTCGCCCGCCATGGTTGCTTGAACGACGACGAGAGCGTCATTTCCAGTGCAGAACTTTTCACACATTTGGTTGTGACGGATGCAGCGAGTGATACTCCGCTAGATCGGACTGCTCTCGGCGCTCTATCGAACGCGTGCTGGACACTGCTCTGAGAAAAGGGAGGGTCCCTACCGTCTGTAATGTCACCCGCAATGCTGACGTCTGCACTATTAGGAAGGTGTTTGAATATGTGTGTCGCAGACGTTCTGTGTCTATACCTATCCAATTGCAGTCTCTTTTGAACACCCGTAGCGGCTCTGTTTCGGCATCTGGCACGATGGATTTTGTTCCCCATGCGCGGACTTCTAATACAGAGACTATCATTCTCGAGCCACTACCCGGAACGTCGTATGCCGACATGCTTCGGAACATGAAAACAGCTGTTCAAACGGATGGAATCACCGTGGAGCGCATTACCAAAACGGGTGGTGGTTCTGTGCATCTTAAAATCAAAGGTCGCGAGATCAACAACCGGCAGGCCTTCCGGGAACAACTTACCCTGAAGATGACGGAGTTGGCGAAGGTCAATCTACGGCCAGTGACCCAAACTGTGATGCTGCTTGATATCGATGAACTTGTGGACGAAACCGGAGTGAAGGAGGTGATTGCCACTACTCTTGGAACACCTTCGGCTGAAATCAAGGTTAATTTGGCACCGAAGCCTAACAGCAATGGCGTTAAATACGCTTTCGTCACCCTTGATAAAATCTTGGCACAGCGGCTGCTTGCGCAACACAGGATAGGGCATGGCTGGGACAGATGGCGAGTTCGTGAAGCAACCCGTTTGCCCAGATGCTATAATTGTCACCGGTTGGGCCATATAGCTAGGGGGTGCAAACTCTCGCCTGAAGCGGAACTCTGTCATAACTGTGGCCGGAGTGATCATCATCGAAAGGATTGTACCTACACGCCGTCCTGCTACATTTGTAACATTGAGGGACACAAAGCGGAGTCGATGCGATGTCCCAAGTATCGGGACCTCATTCATCAGCGTAGGGAGAAAACGGATCGTCAGCATCCTGTTCTATGAAACTTCTACAACTTAATGTTGATCGGAGCAGGCGGGCCATGGATCTCCTACGGCATAAATGTTCATCTGAGCGCTTAGGCTTTGCCATCGTTGCGGAACCTAATAAGGCTATGACGACTTACAGCTCGCGCTGGCTTATGGATCGTCGACTTGATGCCGCCATTTACCTCTCTAGTGATTCTGTTAACGTGTGCGCCACTGGTGGTGGGGATGGTTTTGTGTGGATGGACACTGGCGATCTGGTTGTTTATTCATGTTATCTTTCTCCGGCGTCTACTATTGTTGACTTTGACCAATTTCTCTCTTTGCTGACCACTAGCATCCAGCAACACCCTGGTCGTCTGTTGATATGTGGTGATTTTAACGCTAAGGCGTATTGTTGGGGTTCCCCCATTGACGACAGGAAGGGCAGCGCTTTGGCCGAATGGGCTGGTGAACGTGACCTCCTTATTTTAAATGATGGCACACTACCTACGTTTGAACGCCATGGAGGTTCATCATATGTAGATCTGACCATCTGCAGCCCGGATCTTGGGAGAACCGTCCGCAATTGGCACGTAAGCGACGAAGAAAATTTGAGTTATCATCGCAGCATCTATTTCGTGGTTTTTGTACCCGGTCCTTTTCTACGGCCTGCCAGTGGGTCTCAAGGCTGGTCCTACCAACCGGAGAAGCAGGTTCACTTATTGGAGCATTTGGAGGACCAAATTCAATCCAGCTTTATTCATCAGGCCTATGGAATCGACCAGGCTATCTACCTGGTTACATGTATCCTCAGGGCGAAGGAGCAGGACGACCGCCGAGAATAATGCCGGCCGAGGCCGCTGCGTGTAACTAAACCCTCCATTGGTACGCAAGTACGTTTGACCATCTTTATTGCCCTTCTTCCCGAAGTAATACCGATTGGTGGTCCCAGGAAGAAGTCTCTTGTGGCTAGCAGGGGTTTTTTAGTTGGTAAGAATCCAACTCGCCAAGCCTGGCGTCGTTTGAAGATTTTTCCCCTGCCTAAAAAAAAAAACTACTACTACTACTGCTGCTGCTGCTGCTGCTGCTGCTGCTGCTGCTGCTGCTGCTGCTACTACTGCTACTGCTACTGCTACTGCTACTGCTACTGCTACTGCTACTACTACTACTACTACTACTACTACTACTACTACTACTACTACTACTACTACAGCGCTGCTAAGCCAGCCTTGGACCGCATTCTTATCATGCCTCTGGATGAAGACCGTAGTGACCCTCTACTTCGGCATGTTCTGCTTCAGAATCCTTGTTTGTCGCATATGCTGGATGAACGTCAGTTAGCGCCAGGCCAATCTGTGTGCAGTGTCGCCCGCCATGGTTGCTTGAACGACGACGAGAGCGTCATTTCCAGTGCAGAACTTTTCACACATTTGGTTGTGACGGATGCAGCGAGTGATACTCCGCTAGATCGGACTGCTCTTCGGCGCTCTATCGAACGCGTGCTGGACACTGCTCTGAGAAAAGGGAGGGTCCCCACCGTCTGTAATGTCACCCGCAATGCTGACGTCTGCACTATTAGGAAGGTGTTTGAATGTGTGTGTCGCAGACGTTCTGTGTCTATACCTATCCAATTGCAGTCTCTTTTGAACACCCGTAGCGGCTCTGTTTCGGCATCTGGCACGATGGATTTTGTTCCCCATGCGCGGACTTCTAATACAGAGACTATCATTCTCGAGCCACTACCCGGAACGTCGTATGCCGACATGCTTCGGAACATGAAAACAGCTGTTCAAACGGATGGAATCACCGTGGTGCGCATTACCAAAACGGGTGGTGGTTCTGTGCATCTTAAAATCAAAGGTCGCGAGATCAACAAGCGGCAGGCCTTCCGGGAACAACTTACCCTGAAGATGACGGAGTTGGCGAAGGTCAATCTACGGCCAGTGACCCAAACTGTGATGCTGCTTGATATCGATGAACTTGTGGACGAAACCGGAGTGAAGGAGGTGATTGCCACTACTCTTGGAACACCTTCGGCTGAAATCAAGGTTAATTTGGCACCGAAGCCTAACAGCAATGGCGTTAAATACGCTTTCGTCACCCTTGATAAAATCTTGGCACAGCGGCTGCTTGCGCAACACAGGATAGGGCATGGCTGGGACAGATGGCGAGTTCGTGAAGCAACCCGTTTGCCCAGATGCTATAATTGTCACCGGTTGGGCCATATAGCTAGGGAGTGCAAACTCTCGCCTGAAGCGGAACTCTGTCATAACTGTGGCCGGAGTGATCATCATCGAAAGGATTGTACCTACACGCCGTCCTGCTACATTTGTAACATTGAGGGACACAAAGCGGAGTCGACGCGATGTCCCAAGTATCGGGACCTCATTCATCAGCGTAGGGAGAAAACGGATCGTCAGCATCCTGTTCTATGAAACTTCTACAACTTAATGTTGATCGGAGCAGGCGGGCCATGGATCTCCTACGGCATAAATGTTCATCTGAGCGCTTAGGCTTTGCCATCGTTGCGGAACCTAATAAGGCTATGACGACTTACAGCTCGCGCTGGCTTACGGATCGTCGACTTGATGCCGCCATTTACCTCTCTAGTGATTCTGTTAACGTGTGCGCCACTGGTGGTGGGGATGGTTTTGTGTGGATGGACACTGGCGATCTGGTTGTTTATTCATGTTATCTTTCTCCGGCGTCTACTATTGTTGACTTTGACCAATTTCTCTCTTTGCTGACCACTAGCATCCAGCAACACCCTGGTCGTCTGTTGATATGTGGTGATTTTAACGCTAAGGCGTATTGTTGGGGTTCCCCCATTGACGACAGGAAGGGCAGCGCTTTGGCCGAATGGGCTGGTGAACGTGACCTCCTTATTTTAAATGATGGCACACTACCTACGTTTGAACGCCATGGAGGTTCATCATATATAGATCTGACCATCTGCAGCCCGGATCTTGGGAGAACCGTCCGCAATTGGCACGTAAGCGACGAAGAAAATTTGAGTTATCATCGCAGCATCTATTTCGAGGTTTTTGTACCCGGTCCTTTTCTACGGCCTGCCAGTGGGTCTCAAGGCTGGTCCTACCAACCGGAGAAGCAGGATCACTTATTGGAGCATTTGGAGGACCAAATTCAATCCAGCTTTATTCATCAGGCCTATGGAATCGACCAGGCTACCTACCTGGTTACATGTATCCTCAGGGCGAAGGAGCAGGACGACCGCCGAGAATAATGCCGGCCGAGGCCGCTGCGTGTAACTAAACCCTCCATTGGTACGCAAGTACGTTTGACCATCTTTATTGCCCTTCTTCCCGAAGTAATACCGATTGGTGGTCCCAGGAAGAAGTCTCTTGTGGCTAGCAGGGGTTTTTTAGTTGGTAAGAATCCAACTCGCCAAGCCTGGCGTCTTTTGAAGATTTTTCCCCTGCCTAAAAAAAAACTACTACTACTACTACTACTACTACTACTACTACTACTACTACTACTACTACTACTACTACTACTACTACTACTACTACTACTACTACTACTACTACTACTACTACTACTACTACTACTACTACTACTACTACTACTACTACTACTACTACTACTACTACTACTACTACTACTACTACTACTACTACTACTACTACTACTACTACTACTACTACTACTACTACTACTACTACTACTACTACTACTACTACTACTACTACTACTACTACTACTACTACTACTACTACTACTACTACTACTACTACTACTACTACTACTACTACTACTACTACTACTACTACTACTACTACTACTACTACTACTACTACTACTACTACTACTACTACTACTACTACTACTACTACTACTACTACTACTACTACTACTACTACTACTACTACTACTACTACTACTACTACTACTACTACTACTACTACTACTACTACTACTACTACTACTACTACTACTACTACTACTACTACTACTACTACTACTACTACTACTACTACTACTACTACTACTACTACTACTACTACTACTACTACTACTACTACTACTACTACTACTACTACTACTACTACTACTACTACTACTACTACTACTACTACTACTACTACTACTACTACTACTACTACTACTACTACTACTACTACTACTACTACTACTACTACTACTACTACTACTACTACTACTACTACTACTACTACTACTACTACTACTACTACTACTACTACTACTACTACTACTACTACTACTACTACTACTACTACTACTACTACTACTACTACTACTACTACTACTACTACTACTACTACTACTACTACTACTACTACTACTACTACTACTACTACTACTACTACTACTACTACTACTACTACTACTACTACTACTACTACTACTACTACTACTACTACTACTACTACTACTACTACTACTACTACTACTACTACTACTACTACTACTACTACTACTACTACTACTACTACTACTACTACTACTACTACTACTACTACTACTACTACTACTACTACTACTACTACTACTACTACTACTACTACTACTACTACTACTACTACTACTACTACTACTACTACTACTACTACTACTACTACTACTACTACTACTACTACTACTACTACTACTACTACTACTACTACTACTACTACTACTACTACTACTACTACTACTACTACTACTACTACTACTACTACTACTACTACTACTACTACTACTACTACTACTACTACTACTACTACTACTACTACTACTACTACTACTACTACTACTACTACTACTACTACTACTACTACTACAACTACTACTACTACTACTACTACAGCGCTGCTAAGCCAGCCTTGGACCGCATTCTTATCATGCCTCTGGATGAAGACCGTAGTGACCCTCTACTTCGGCATGTTCTGCTTCAGAATCCTTGTTTGTCGCATATGCTGGATGAACGTCAGTTAGCGCCAGGCCAATCTGTGTGCAGTGTCGCCCGCCATGGTTGCTTGAACGACGACGAGAGCGTCATTTCCAGTGCAGAACTTTTCACACATTTGGTTGTGACGGATGCAGCGAGTGATACTCCGCTAGATCGGACTGCTCTCGGCGCTCTATCGAACGCATGCTGGACACTGCTCTGAGAAAAGGGAGGGTCCCTACCGTCTGTAATGTCACCCGCAATGCTGACGTCTGCACTATTAGGAAGGTGTTTGAATATGTGTGTCGCAGACGTTCTGTGTCTATACCTATCCAATTGCAGTCTCTTTTGAACACCCGTAGCGGCTCTGTTTCGGCATCTGGCACGATGGATTTTGTTCCCCATGCGCGGACTTCTAATACAGAGACTATCATTCTCGAGCCACTACCCGGAACGTCGTATGCCGACATGCTTCGGAACATGAAAACAGCTGTTCAAACGGATGGAATCACCGTGGAGCGCATTACCAAAACGGGTGGTGGTTCTGTGCATCTTAAAATCAAAGGTCGCGAGATCAACAACCGGCAGGCCTTCCGGGAACAACTTACCCTGAAGATGACGGAGTTGGCGAAGGTCAATCTACGGCCAGTGACCCAAACTGTGATGCTGCTTGATATCGATGAACTTGTGGACGAAACCGGAGTGAAGGAGGTGATTGCCACTACTCTTGGAACACCTTCGGCTGAAATCAAGGTTAATTTGGCACCGAAGCCTAACAGCAATGGCGTTAAATACGCTTTCGTCACCCTTGATAAAATCTTGGCACAGCGGCTGCTTGCGCAACACAGGATAGGGCATGGCTGGGACAGATGGCGAGTTCGTGAAGCAACCCGTTTGCCCAGATGCTATAATTGTCACCGGTTGGGCCATATAGCTAGGGAGTGCAAACTCTCGCCTGAAGCGGAACTCTGTCATAACTGTGGCCGGAGTGATCATCATCGAAAGAATTGTACCTACACGCCGTCCTGCTACATTTGTAACATTGAGGGACACAAAGCGGAGTCGATGCGATGTCCCAAGTATCGGGACCTCATTCATCAGCGTAGGGAGAAAACGGATCGTCAGCATCCTGTTCTATGAAACTTCTACAACTTAATGTTGATCGGAGCAGGCGGGCCATGGATCTCCTACGGCATAAATGTTCATCTGAGCGCTTAGGCTTTGCCATCGTTGCGGAACCTAATAAGGCTATGACGACTTACAGCTCGCGCTGGCTTACGGATCGTCGACTTGATGCCGCCATTTACCTCTCTAGTGATTCTGTTAACGTGTGCGCCACTGGTGGTGGGGATGGTTTTGTGTGGATGGACACTGGCGATCTGGTTGTTTATTCATGTTATCTTTCTCCGGCGTCTACTATTGTTGACTTTGACCAATTTCTCTCTTTGCTGACCACTAGCATCCAGCAACACCCTGGTCGACTGTTGATATGTGGTGATTTTAACGCTAAGGCGTATTGTTGGGGTTCCCCCATTGACGACAGGAAGGGCAGCGCTTTGGCCGAATGGGCTGGTGAACGTGACCTCCTTATTTTAAATGATGGCACACTACCTACGTTTGAACGCCATGGAGGTTCATCATATATAGATCTGACCATCTGCAGCCCGGATCTTGGGAGAACCGTCCGCAATTGGCACGTAAGCGACGAAGAAAATTTGAGTTATCATCGCAGCATCTATTTCGAGGTTTTTGTACCCGGTCCTTTTCTACGGCCTGCCAGTGGGTCTCAAGGCTGGTCCTACCAACCGGAGAAGCAGGATCACTTATTGGAGCATTTGGAGGACCAAATTCAATCCAGCTTTATTCATCAGGCCTATGGAATCGACCAGGCTACCTACCTGGTTACATGTATCCTCAGGGCGAAGGAGCAGGACGACCGCCGAGAATAATGCCGGCCGAGGCCGCTGCGTGTAACTAAACCCTCCATTGGTACGCAAGTACGTTTGACCATCTTTATTGCCCTTCTTCCCGAAGTAATACCGATTGGTGGTCCCAGGAAGAAGTCTCTTGTGGCTAGCAGGGGTTTTTTAGTTGGTAAGAATCCAACTCGCCAAGCCTGGCGTCTTTTGAAGATTTTTCCCCTGCCTAAAAAAAAAAACTACTACTACTACTACTACTACTACTACTACTACTACTACTCCTACTACTACTCCTACTACTACTCCTACTACTACTCCTACTACTACTACTACTACTACTCCTACTACTACTCCTACTACTACTCCTACTACTACTACTACTACTACTACTACTACTACTACTACTACTACTACTACTACTACTACTACTACTACTACTACTACTACTACTACTACTACTACTACTACTACTACTACTACTACTACTACTACTACTACTACTACTACTACTACTACTACTACTACTACTACTACTACTACTACTACTACTACTACTACTACTACTACTACTACTACTACTACTACTACTACTACTACTACTACTACTACTACTACTACTACTACTACTACTACTACTACTACTACTACTACTACTACTACTACTACTACTACTACTACTACTACTACTACTACTACTACTACTACTACTACTACTACTACTACTACTACTACTACTACTACTACTACTACTACTACTACTACTACTACTACTACTACTACTACTACTACTACTACTACTACTACTACTACTACTACTACTACTACTACTACTACTACTACTACTACTACTACTACTACTACTACTACTACTACTACTACTACTACTACTACTACTACTACTACTACTACTACTACTACTACTACTACTACTACTACTACTACTACTACTACTACTACTACTACTACTACTACTACTACTACTACTACTACTACTACTACTACTACTACTACTACTACTACTACTACTACTACTACTACTACTACTACTACTACTACTACTACTACTACTACTACTACTACTACTACTACTACTACTACTACTACTACTACTACTACTACTACTACTACTACTACTACTACTACTACTACTACTACTACTACTACTACTACTACTACTACTACTACTACTACTACTACTACTACTACTACTACTACTACTACTACTACTACTACTACTACTACTACTACTACTACTACTACTACTACTACTACTACTACTACTACTACTACTACTACTACTACTACTACTACTACTACTACTACTACTACTACTACTACTACTACTACTACTACTACTACTACTACTACTACTACTACTACTACTACTACTACTACTACTACTACTACTACTACTACTACTACTACTACTACTACTACTACTACTACTACTACTACTACTACTACTACTACTACAGCGCTGCTAAGCCAGCCTTGGACCGCATTCTTATCATGCCTCTGGATGAAGACCGTAGTGACCCTCTACTTCGGCATGTTCTGCTTCAGAATCCTTGTTTGTCGCATATGCTGGATGAACGTCAGTTAGCGCCAGGCCAATCTGTGTGCAGTGTCGCCCGCCATGGTTGCTTGAACGACGACGAGAGCGTCATTTCCAGTGCAGAACTTTTCACACATTTGGTTGTGACGGATGCAGCGAGTGATACTCCGCTAGATCGGACTGCTCTCGGCGCTCTATCGAACGCGTGCTGGACACTGCTCTGAGAAAAGGGAGGGTCCCTACCGTCTGTAATGTCACCCGCAATGCTGACGTCTGCACTATTAGGAAGGTGTTTGAATATGTGTGTCGCAGACGTTCTGTGTCTATACCTATCCAATTGCAGTCTCTTTTGAACACCCGTAGCGGCTCTGTTTCGGCATCTGGCACGATGGATTTTGTTCCCCATGCGCGGACTTCTAATACAGAGACTATCATTCTCGAGCCACTACCCGGAACGTCGTATGCCGACATGCTTCGGAACATGAAAACAGCTGTTCAAACGGATGGAATCACCGTGGAGCGCATTACCAAAACGGGTGGTGGTTCTGTGCATCTTAAAATCAAAGGTCGCGAGATCAACAAGCGGCAGGCCTTCCGGGAACAACTTACCCTGAAGATGACGGAGTTGGCGAAGGTCAATCTACGGCCAGTGACCCAAACTGTGATGCTGCTTGATATCGATGAACTTGTGGACGAAACCGGAGTGAAGGAGGTGATTGCCACTACTCTTGGAACACCTTCGGCTGAAATCAAGGTTAATTTGGCACCGAAGCCTAACAGCAATGGCGTTAAATACGCTTTCGTCACCCTTGATAAAATCTTGGCACAGCGGCTGCTTGCGCAACACAGGATAGGGCATGGCTGGGACAGATGGCGAGTTCGTGAAGCAACCCGTTTGCCCAGATGCTATAATTGTCACCGGTTGGGCCATATAGCTAGGGGGTGCAAACTCTCGCCTGAAGCGGAACTCTGTCATAACTGTGGCCGGAGTGATCATCATCGAAAGGATTGTACCTACACGCCGTCCTGCTACATTTGTAACATTGAGGGACACAAAGCGGAGTCGATGCGATGTCCCAAGTATCGGGACCTCATTCATCAGCGTAGGGAGAAAACGGATCGTCAGCATCCTGTTCTATGAAACTTCTACAACTTAATGTTGATCGGAGCAGGCGGGCCATGGATCTCCTACGGCATAAATGTTCATCTGAGCGCTTAGGCTTTGCCATCGTTGCGGAACCTAATAAGGCTATGACGACTTACAGCTCGCGCTGGCTTATGGATCGTCGACTTGATGCCGCCATTTACCTCTCTAGTGATTCTGTTAACGTGTGCGCCACTGGTGGTGGGGATGGTTTTGTGTGGATGGACACTGGCGATCTGGTTGTTTATTCATGTTATCTTTCTCCGGCGTCTACTATTGTTGACTTTGACCAATTTCTCTCTTTGCTGACCACTAGCATCCAGCAACACCCTGGTCGTCTGTTGATATGTGGTGATTTTAACGCTAAGGCGTATTGTTGGGGTTCCCCCATTGACGACAGGAAGGGCAGCGCTTTGGCCGAATGGGCTGGTGAACGTGACCTCCTTATTTTAAATGATGGCACACTACCTACGTTTGAACGCCATGGAGGTTCATCATATGTAGATCTGACCATCTGCAGCCCGGATCTTGGGAGAACCGTCCGCAATTGGCACGTAAGCGACGAAGAAAATTTGAGTTATCATCGCAGCATCTATTTCGTGGTTTTTGTACCCGGTCCTTTTCTACGGCCTGCCAGTGGGTCTCAAGGCTGGTCCTACCAACCGGAGAAGCAGGTTCACTTATTGGAGCATTTGGAGGACCAAATTCAATCCAGCTTTATTCATCAGGCCTATGGCATCGACCAGGCTATCTACCTGGTTACATGTATCCTCAGGGCGAAGGAGCAGGACGACCGCCGAGAATAATGCCGGCCGAGGCCGCTGCGTGTAACTAAACCCTCCATTGGTACGCAAGTACGTTTGACCATCTTTATTGCCCTTCTTCCCGAAGTAATACCGATTGGTGGTCCCAGGAAGAAGTCTCTTGTGGCTAGCAGGGGTTTTTTAGTTGGTAAGAATCCAACTCGCCAAGCCTGGCGTCGTTTGAAGATTTTTCCCCTGCCTAAAAAAAAAAACTACTACTACTACTGCTGCTGCTGCTGCTGCTGCTGCTGCTGCTGCTGCTGCTGCTACTACTGCTACTGCTACTGCTACTGCTACTGCTACTGCTACTGCTACTACTACTACTACTACTACTACTACTACTACTACTACTACTACAGCGCTGCTAAGCCAGCCTTGGACCGCATTCTTATCATGCCTCTGGATGAAGACCGTAGTGACCCTCTACTTCGGCATGTTCTGCTTCAGAATCCTTGTTTGTCGCATATGCTGGATGAACGTCAGTTAGCGCCAGGCCAATCTGTGTGCAGTGTCGCCCGCCATGGTTGCTTGAACGACGACGAGAGCGTCATTTCCAGTGCAGAACTTTTCACACATTTGGTTGTGACGGATGCAGCGAGTGATACTCCGCTAGATCGGACTGCTCTTCGGCGCTCTATCGAACGCGTGCTGGACACTGCTCTGAGAAAAGGGAGGGTCCCCACCGTCTGTAATGTCACCCGCAATGCTGACGTCTGCACTATTAGGAAGGTGTTTGAATGTGTGTGTCGCAGACGTTCTGTGTCTATACCTATCCAATTGCAGTCTCTTTTGAACACCCGTAGCGGCTCTGTTTCGGCATCTGGCACGATGGATTTTGTTCCCCATGCGCGGACTTCTAATACAGAGACTATCATTCTCGAGCCACTACCCGGAACGTCGTATGCCGACATGCTTCGGAACATGAAAACAGCTGTTCAAACGGATGGAATCACCGTGGTGCGCATTACCAAAACGGGTGGTGGTTCTGTGCATCTTAAAATCAAAGGTCGCGAGATCAACAAGCGGCAGGCCTTCCGGGAACAACTTACCCTGAAGATGACGGAGTTGGCGAAGGTCAATCTACGGCCAGTGACCCAAACTGTGATGCTGCTTGATATCGATGAACTTGTGGACGAAACCGGAGTGAAGGAGGTGATTGCCACTACTCTTGGAACACCTTCGGCTGAAATCAAGGTTAATTTGGCACCGAAGCCTAACAGCAATGGCGTTAAATACGCTTTCGTCACCCTTGATAAAAACTTGGCACAGCGGCTGCTTGCGCAACACAGGATAGGGCATGGCTGGGACAGATGGCGAGTTCGTGAAGCAACCCGTTTGCCCAGATGCTATAATTGTCACCGGTTGGGCCATATAGCTAGGGAGTGCAAACTCTCGCCTGAAGCGGAACTCTGTCATAACTGTGGCCGGAGTGATCATCATCGAAAGGATTGTACCTACACGCCGTCCTGCTACATTTGTAACATTGAGGGACACAAAGCGGAGTCGATGCGATGTCCCAAGTATCGGGACCTCATTCATCAGCGTAGGGAGAAAACGGATCGTCAGCATCCTGTTCTATGAAACTTCTACAACTTAATGTTGATCGGAGCAGGCGGGCCATGGATCTCCTACGGCATAAATGTTCATCTGAGCGCTTAGGCTTTGCCATCGTTGCGGAACCTAATAAGGCTATGACGACTTACAGCTCGCGCTGGCTTACGGATCGTCGACTTGATGCCGCCATTTACCTCTCTAGTGATTCTGTTAACGTGTGCGCCACTGGTGGTGGGGATGGTTTTGTGTGGATGGACACTGGCGATCTGGTTGTTTATTCATGTTATCTTTCTCCGGCGTCTACTATTGTTGACTTTGACCAATTTCTCTCTTTGCTGACCACTAGCATCCAGCAACACCCTGGTCGTCTGTTGATATGTGGTGATTTTAACGCTAAGGCGTATTGT
>CM060953.1:39532784-39537784 GCA_030765055.1 Mantis religiosa
GATGGAATCACCGTGGAGCGCATTACCAAAACGGGTGGTGGTTCTGTGCATCTTAAAATCAAAGGTCGCGAGATCAACAACCGGCAGGCCTTCCGGGAACAACTTACCCTGAAGATGACGGAGTTGGCGAAGGTCAATCTACGGCCAGTGACCCAAACTGTGATGCTGCTTGATATCGATGAACTTGTGGACGAAACCGGAGTGAAGGAGGTGATTGCCACTACTCTTGGAACACCTTCGGCTGAAATCAAGGTTAATTTGGCACCGAAGCCTAACAGCAATGGCGTTAAATACGCTTTCGTCACCCTTGATAAAATCTTGGCACAGCGGCTGCTTGCGCAACACAGGATAGGGCATGGCTGGGACAGATGGCGAGTTCGTGAAGCAACCCGTTTGCCCAGATGCTATAATTGTCACCGGTTGGGCCATATAGCTAGGGAGTGCAAACTCTCGCCTGAAGCGGAACTCTGTCATAACTGTGGCCGGAGTGATCATCATCGAAAGAATTGTACCTACACGCCGTCCTGCTACATTTGTAACATTGAGGGACACAAAGCGGAGTCGATGCGATGTCCCAAGTATCGGGACCTCATTCATCAGCGTAGGGAGAAAACGGATCGTCAGCATCCTGTTCTATGAAACTTCTACAACTTAATGTTGATCGGAGCAGGCGGGCCATGGATCTCCTACGGCATAAATGTTCATCTGAGCGCTTAGGCTTTGCCATCGTTGCGGAACCTAATAAGGCTATGACGACTTACAGCTCGCGCTGGCTTACGGATCGTCGACTTGATGCCGCCATTTACCTCTCTAGTGATTCTGTTAACGTGTGCGCCACTGGTGGTGGGGATGGTTTTGTGTGGATGGACACTGGCGATCTGGTTGTTTATTCATGTTATCTTTCTCCGGCGTCTACTATTGTTGACTTTGACCAATTTCTCTCTTTGCTGACCACTAGCATCCAGCAACACCCTGGTCGTCTGTTGATATGTGGTGATTTTAACGCTAAGGCGTATTGTTGGGGTTCCCCCATTGACGACAGGAAGGGCAGCGCTTTGGCCGAATGGGCTGGTGAACGTGACCTCCTTATTTTAAATGATGGCACACTACCTACGTTTGAACGCCATGGAGGTTCATCATATATAGATCTGACCATCTGCAGCCCGGATCTTGGGAGAACCGTCCGCAATTGGCACGTAAGCGACGAAGAAAATTTGAGTTATCATCGCAGCATCTATTTCGAGGTTTTTGTACCCGGTCCTTTTCTACGGCCTGCCAGTGGGTCTCAAGGCTGGTCCTACCAACCGGAGAAGCAGGATCACTTATTGGAGCATTTGGAGGACCAAATTCAATCCAGCTTTATTCATCAGGCCTATGGAATCGACCAGGCTACCTACCTGGTTACATGTATCCTCAGGGCGAAGGAGCAGGACGACCGCCGAGAATAATGCCGGCCGAGGCCGCTGCGTGTAACTAAACCCTCCATTGGTACGCAAGTACGTTTGACCATCTTTATTGCCCTTCTTCCCGAAGTAATACCGATTGGTGGTCCCAGGAAGAAGTCTCTTGTGGCTAGCAGGGGTTTTTTAGTTGGTAAGAATCCAACTCGCCAAGCCTGGCGTCTTTTGAAGATTTTTCCCCTGCCTAAAAAAAAAAACTACTACTACTACTACTACTACTACTACTACTACTACTACTCCTACTACTACTCCTACTACTACTCCTACTACTACTCCTACTACTACTACTACTACTACTCCTACTACTACTCCTACTACTACTCCTACTACTACTACTACTACTACTACTACTACTACTACTACTACTACTACTACTACTACTACTACTACTACTACTACTACTACTACTACTACTACTACTACTACTACTACTACTACTACTACTACTACTACTACTACTACTACTACTACTACTACTACTACTACTACTACTACTACTACTACTACTACTACTACTACTACTACTACTACTACTACTACTACTACTACTACTACTACTACTACTACTACTACTACTACTACTACTACTACTACTACTACTACTACTACTACTACTACTACTACTACTACTACTACTACTACTACTACTACTACTACTACTACTACTACTACTACTACTACTACTACTACTACTACTACTACTACTACTACTACTACTACTACTACTACTACTACTACTACTACTACTACTACTACTACTACTACTACTACTACTACTACTACTACTACTACTACTACTACTACTACTACTACTACTACTACTACTACTACTACTACTACTACTACTACTACTACTACTACTACTACTACTACTACTACTACTACTACTACTACTACTACTACTACTACTACTACTACTACTACTACTACTACTACTACTACTACTACTACTACTACTACTACTACTACTACTACTACTACTACTACTACTACTACTACTACTACTACTACTACTACTACTACTACTACTACTACTACTACTACTACTACTACTACTACTACTACTACTACTACTACTACTACTACTACTACTACTACTACTACTACTACTACTACTACTACTACTACTACTACTACTACTACTACTACTACTACTACTACTACTACTACTACTACTACTACTACTACTACTACTACTACTACTACTACTACTACTACTACTACTACTACTACTACTACTACTACTACTACTACTACTACTACTACTACTACTACTACTACTACTACTACTACTACTACTACTACTACTACTACTACTACTACTACTACTACTACTACTACTACTACTACTACTACTACTACTACTACTACTACTACTACTACTACAGCGCTGCTAAGCCAGCCTTGGACCGCATTCTTATCATGCCTCTGGATGAAGACCGTAGTGACCCTCTACTTCGGCATGTTCTGCTTCAGAATCCTTGTTTGTCGCATATGCTGGATGAACGTCAGTTAGCGCCAGGCCAATCTGTGTGCAGTGTCGCCCGCCATGGTTGCTTGAACGACGACGAGAGCGTCATTTCCAGTGCAGAACTTTTCACACATTTGGTTGTGACGGATGCAGCGAGTGATACTCCGCTAGATCGGACTGCTCTCGGCGCTCTATCGAACGCGTGCTGGACACTGCTCTGAGAAAAGGGAGGGTCCCTACCGTCTGTAATGTCACCCGCAATGCTGACGTCTGCACTATTAGGAAGGTGTTTGAATATGTGTGTCGCAGACGTTCTGTGTCTATACCTATCCAATTGCAGTCTCTTTTGAACACCCGTAGCGGCTCTGTTTCGGCATCTGGCACGATGGATTTTGTTCCCCATGCGCGGACTTCTAATACAGAGACTATCATTCTCGAGCCACTACCCGGAACGTCGTATGCCGACATGCTTCGGAACATGAAAACAGCTGTTCAAACGGATGGAATCACCGTGGAGCGCATTACCAAAACGGGTGGTGGTTCTGTGCATCTTAAAATCAAAGGTCGCGAGATCAACAAGCGGCAGGCCTTCCGGGAACAACTTACCCTGAAGATGACGGAGTTGGCGAAGGTCAATCTACGGCCAGTGACCCAAACTGTGATGCTGCTTGATATCGATGAACTTGTGGACGAAACCGGAGTGAAGGAGGTGATTGCCACTACTCTTGGAACACCTTCGGCTGAAATCAAGGTTAATTTGGCACCGAAGCCTAACAGCAATGGCGTTAAATACGCTTTCGTCACCCTTGATAAAATCTTGGCACAGCGGCTGCTTGCGCAACACAGGATAGGGCATGGCTGGGACAGATGGCGAGTTCGTGAAGCAACCCGTTTGCCCAGATGCTATAATTGTCACCGGTTGGGCCATATAGCTAGGGGGTGCAAACTCTCGCCTGAAGCGGAACTCTGTCATAACTGTGGCCGGAGTGATCATCATCGAAAGGATTGTACCTACACGCCGTCCTGCTACATTTGTAACATTGAGGGACACAAAGCGGAGTCGATGCGATGTCCCAAGTATCGGGACCTCATTCATCAGCGTAGGGAGAAAACGGATCGTCAGCATCCTGTTCTATGAAACTTCTACAACTTAATGTTGATCGGAGCAGGCGGGCCATGGATCTCCTACGGCATAAATGTTCATCTGAGCGCTTAGGCTTTGCCATCGTTGCGGAACCTAATAAGGCTATGACGACTTACAGCTCGCGCTGGCTTATGGATCGTCGACTTGATGCCGCCATTTACCTCTCTAGTGATTCTGTTAACGTGTGCGCCACTGGTGGTGGGGATGGTTTTGTGTGGATGGACACTGGCGATCTGGTTGTTTATTCATGTTATCTTTCTCCGGCGTCTACTATTGTTGACTTTGACCAATTTCTCTCTTTGCTGACCACTAGCATCCAGCAACACCCTGGTCGTCTGTTGATATGTGGTGATTTTAACGCTAAGGCGTATTGTTGGGGTTCCCCCATTGACGACAGGAAGGGCAGCGCTTTGGCCGAATGGGCTGGTGAACGTGACCTCCTTATTTTAAATGATGGCACACTACCTACGTTTGAACGCCATGGAGGTTCATCATATGTAGATCTGACCATCTGCAGCCCGGATCTTGGGAGAACCGTCCGCAATTGGCACGTAAGCGACGAAGAAAATTTGAGTTATCATCGCAGCATCTATTTCGTGGTTTTTGTACCCGGTCCTTTTCTACGGCCTGCCAGTGGGTCTCAAGGCTGGTCCTACCAACCGGAGAAGCAGGTTCACTTATTGGAGCATTTGGAGGACCAAATTCAATCCAGCTTTATTCATCAGGCCTATGGCATCGACCAGGCTATCTACCTGGTTACATGTATCCTCAGGGCGAAGGAGCAGGACGTCCGCCGAGAATAATGCCGGCCGAGGCCGCTGCGTGTAACTAAACCCTCCATTGGTACGCAAGTACGTTTGACCATCTTTATTGCCCTTCTTCCCGAAGTAATACCGATTGGTGGTCCCAGGAAGAAGTCTCTTGT
>CM060953.1:39542784-39560284 GCA_030765055.1 Mantis religiosa
CGGGTGGTGGTTCTGTGCATCTTAAAATCAAAGGTCGCGAGATCAACAAGCGGCAGGCCTTCCGGGAACAACTTACCCTGAAGATGACGGAGTTGGCGAAGGTCAATCTACGGCCAGTGACCCAAACTGTGATGCTGCTTGATATCGATGAACTTGTGGACGAAACCGGAGTGAAGGAGGTGATTGCCACTACTCTTGGAACACCTTCGGCTGAAATCAAGGTTAATTTGGCACCGAAGCCTAACAGCAATGGCGTTAAATACGCTTTCGTCACCCTTGATAAAATCTTGGCACAGCGGCTGCTTGCGCAACACAGGATAGGGCATGGCTGGGACAGATGGCGAGTTCGTGAAGCAACCCGTTTGCCCAGATGCTATAATTGTCACCGGTTGGGCCATATAGCTAGGGAGTGCAAACTCTCGCCTGAAGCGGAACTCTGTCATAACTGTGGCCGGAGTGATCATCATCGAAAGGATTGTACCTACACGCCGTCCTGCTACATTTGTAACATTGAGGGACACAAAGCGGAGTCGATGCGATGTCCCAAGTATCGGGACCTCATTCATCAGCGTAGGGAGAAAACGGATCGTCAGCATCCTGTTCTATGAAACTTCTACAACTTAATGTTGATCGGAGCAGGCGGGCCATGGATCTCCTACGGCATAAATGTTCATCTGAGCGCTTAGGCTTTGCCATCGTTGCGGAACCTAATAAGGCTATGACGACTTACAGCTCGCGCTGGCTTACGGATCGTCGACTTGATGCCGCCATTTACCTCTCTAGTGATTCTGTTAACGTGTGCGCCACTGGTGGTGGGGATGGTTTTGTGTGGATGGACACTGGCGATCTGGTTGTTTATTCATGTTATCTTTCTCCGGCGTCTACTATTGTTGACTTTGACCAATTTCTCTCTTTGCTGACCACTAGCATCCAGCAACACCCTGGTCGTCTGTTGATATGTGGTGATTTTAACGCTAAGGCGTATTGTTGGGGTTCCCCCATTGACGACAGGAAGGGCAGCGCTTTGGCCGAATGGGCTGGTGAACGTGACCTCCTTATTTTAAATGATGGCACACTACCTACGTTTGAACGCCATGGAGGTTCATCATATATAGATCTGACCATCTGCAGCCCGGATCTTGGGAGAACCGTCCGCAATTGGCACGTAAGCGACGAAGAAAATTTGAGTTATCATCGCAGCATCTATTTCGAGGTTTTTGTACCCGGTCCTTTTCTACGGCCTGCCAGTGGGTCTCAAGGCTGGTCCTACCAACCGGAGAAGCAGGATCACTTATTGGAGCATTTGGAGGACCAAATTCAATCCAGCTTTATTCATCAGGCCTATGGAATCGACCAGGCTATCTACCTGGTTACATGTATCCTCAGGGCGAAGGAGCAGGACGACCGCCGAGAATAATGCCGGCCGAGGCCGCTGCGTGTAACTAAACCCTCCATTGGTACGCAAGTACGTTTGACCATCTTTATTGCCCTTCTTCCCGAAGTAATACCGATTGGTGGTCCCAGGTAGAAGTCTCTTGTGGCTAGCAGGGGTTTTTTAGTTGGTAAGAATCCAACTCGCCAAGCCTGGCGTCTTTTGAAGATTTTTCCCCTGCCTAAAAAAAAAAAACTACTACTACTACTACTACTACTACTACTACCACCACCACCACCACCACCACCACCACCACCACCACCACCACCACCACCACCACCACCACCACCACCACCACCACCACCACCACCACCACCACCACCACCACCACCACCACCACCACCACCACCACCACCACCACCACCACCACCACCACCACCACCACCACCACCACCACCACTACTACTACTACTACTACTACTACTGCTTCTACTACTACTACTACTACTACTACTACTACTACTACTACTACTACAGCGCTGCTAAGCCAGCCTTGGACCGCATTCTTATCATGCCTCTGGATGAAGACCGTAGTGACCCTCTACTTCGGCATGTTCTGCTTCAGAATCCTTGTTTGTCGCATATGCTGGATGAACGTCAGTTAGCGCCAGGCCAATCTGTGTGCAGTGTCGCCCGCCATGGTTGCTTGAACGACGACGAGAGCGTCATTTCCAGTGCAGAACTTTTCACACATTTGGTTGTGACGGATTCAGCGAGTGATACTCCGCTAGATCGGACTGCTCTTCGGCGCTCTATCGAACGCGTGCTGGACACTGCTCTGAGAAAAGGGAGGGTCCCTACCGTCTGTAATGTCACCCGCAATGCTGACGTCTGCACTATTAGGAAGGTGTTTGAATATGTGTGTCGCAGACGTTCTGTGTCTATACCTATCCAATTGCAGTCTCTTTTGAACACCCGTAGCGGCTCTGTTTCGGCATCTGGCACGATGGATTTTGTTCCCCATGCGCGGACTTCTAATACAGAGACTATCATTCTCGAGCCACTACCCGGAACGTCGTATGCCGACATGCTTCGGAACATGAAAACAGCTGTTCAAACGGATGGAATCACCGTGGAGCGCATTACCAAAACGGGTGGTGGTTCTGTGCATCTTAAAATCAAAGGTCGCGAGATCAACAAGCGGCAGGCCTTCCGGGAACAACTTACCCTGAAGATGACGGAGTTGGCGAAGGTCAATCTACGGCCAGTGACCCAAACTGTGATGCTGCTTGATATCGATGAACTTGTGGACGAAACCGGAGTGAAGGAGGTGATTGCCACTACTCTTGGAACACCTTCGGCTAAAATCAAGGTTAATTTGGCACCGAAGCCTAACAGCAATGGCGTTAAATACGCTTTCGTCACCCTTGATAAAATCTTGGCACAGCGGCTGCTTGCGCAACACAGGATAGGGCATGGCTGGGACAGATGGCGAGTTCGTGAAGCAACCCGTTTGCCCAGATGCTATAATTGTCACCGGTTGGGCCATATAGCTAGGGAGTGCAAACTCTCGCCTGAAGCGGAACTCTGTCATAACTGTGGCCGGAGTGATCATCATCGAAAGGATTGTACCTACACGCCGTCCTGCTACATTTGTAACATTGAGGGACACAAAGCGGAGTCGATGCGATGTCCCAAGTATCGGGACCTCATTCATCAGCGTAGGGAGAAAACGGATCGTCAGCATCCTGTTCTATGAAACTTCTACAACTTAATGTTGATCGGAGCAGGCGGGCCATGGATCTCCTACGGCATAAATGTTCATCTGAGCGCTTAGGCTTTGCCATCGTTGCGGAACCTAATAAGGCTATGACGACTTACAGCTCGCGCTGGCTTACGGATCGTCGACTTGATGCCGCCATTTACCTCTCTAGTGATTCTGTTAACGTGTGCGCCACTGGTGGTGGGGATTGTTTTGTGTGGATGGACACTGGCGATCTGGTTGTTTATTCATGTTATCTTTCTCCGGCGTCTACTATTGTTGACTTTGACCAATTTCTCTCTTTGCTGACCACTAGCATCCAGCAACACCCTGGTCGTCTGTTGATATGTGGTGATTTTAACGCTAAGGCGTATTGTTGGGGTTCCCCCATTGACGACAGGAAGGGCAGCGCTTTGGCCGAATGGGCTGGTGAACGTGACCTCCTTATTTTAAATGATGGCACACTACCTACGTTTGAACGCCATGGAGGTTCATCATATATAGATCTGACCATCTGCAGCCCGGATCTTGGGAGAACCGTCCGCAATTGGCACGTAAGCGACGAAGAAAATTTGAGTTATCATCGCAGCATCTATTTCGAGGTTTTTGTACCCGGTCCTTTTCTACGGCCTGCCAGTGGGTCTCAAGGCTGGTCCTACCAACCGGAGAAGCAGGATCACTTATTGGAGCATTTGGAGGACCAAATTCAATCCAGCTTTATTCATCAGGCCTATGGAATCGACCAGGCTATCTACCTGGTTACATGTATCCTCACTCAGGGCGAAGGAGCAGGACGACCGCCGAGAATAATGCCGGCCGAGGCCGCTGCGTGTAACTAAACCCTCCATTGGTACGCAAGTACGTTTGACCATCTTTATTGCCCTTCTTCCCGAAGTAATACCGATTGGTGGTCCCAGGAAGAAGTCTCTTGTGGCTAGCAGGGGTTTTTTAGTTGGTAAGAATCCAACTCGCCAAGCCTGGCGTCTTTTGAAGATTTTTCCCCTGCCTAAAAAAAAAACTACTACTACTACTACTACTACTACTACTACTACTACTACTACCACCACCACCACCACCACCACCACCACCACCACCACCACCACCACCACCACCACCACCACCACCACCACCACCACCACCACCACCACCACCACCACCACCACCACCACCACCACCACCACCACCACCACCACCACCACCACCACCACCACTACTACTACTACTACTACTACTACTACTACTACTGCTTCTACTACTACTACTACTACTACTACTACTACAGCGCTGCTAAGCCAGCCTTGGACCGCATTCTTATCATGCCTCTGGATGAAGACCGTAGTGACCCTCTACTTCGGCATGTTCTGCTTCAGAATCCTTGTTTGTCGCATATGCTGGATGAACGTCAGTTAGCGCCAGGCCAATCTGTGTGCAGTGTCGCCCGCCATGGTTGCTTGAACGACGACGAGAGCGTCATTTCCAGTGCAGAACTTTTCACACATTTGGTTGTGACGGATGCAGCGAGTCATACTCCGCTAGATCGGACTGCTCTTCGGCGCTCTATCGAACGCGTGCTGGACACTGCTCTGAGAAAAGGGAGGGTCCCTACCGTCTGTAATGTCACCCGCAATGCTGACGTCTGCACTATTAGGAAGGTGTTTGAATATGTGTGTCGCAGACGTTCTGTGTCTATACCTATCCAATTGCAGTCTCTTTTGAACACCCGTAGCGGCTCTGTTTCGGCATCTGGCACGATGGATTTTGTTCCCCATGCGCGGACTTCTAATACAGAGACTATCATTCTCGAGCCACTACCCGGAACGTCGTATGCCGACATGCTTCGGAACATGAAAACAGCTGTTCAAACGGATGGAATCACCGTGGAGCGCATTACCAAAACGGGTGGTGGTTCTGTGCATCTTAAAATCAAAGGTCGCGAGATCAACAAGCGGCAGGCCTTCCGGGAACAACTTACCCTGAAGATGACGGAGTTGGCGAAGGTCAATCTACGGCCAGTGACCCAAACTGTGATGCTGCTTGATATCGATGAACTTGTGGACGAAACCGGAGTGAAGGAGGTGATTGCCACTACTCTTGGAACACCTTCGGCTGAAATCAAGGTTAATTTGGCACCGAAGCCTAACAGCAATGGCGTTAAATACGCTTTCGTCACCCTTGATAAAATCTTGGCACAGCGGCTGCTTGCGCAACACAGGATAGGGCATGGCTGGGACAGATGGCGAGTTCGTGAAGCAACCCGTTTGCCCAGATGCTATAATTGTCACCGGTTGGGCCATATAGCTAGGGAGTGCAAACTCTCGCCTGAAGCGGAACTCTGTCATAACTGTGGCCGGAGTGATCATCATCGAAAGGATTGTACCTACACGCCGTCCTGCTACATTTGTAACATTGAGGGACACAAAGCGGAGTCGATGCGATGTCCCAAGTATCGGGACCTCATTCATCAGCGTAGGGAGAAAACGGATCGTCAGCATCCTGTTCTATGAAACTTCTACAACTTAATGTTGATCGGAGCAGGCGGGCCATGGATCTCCTACGGCATAAATGTTCATCTGAGCGCTTAGGCTTTGCCATCGTTGCGGAACCTAATAAGGCTATGACGACTTACAGCTCGCGCTGGCTTACGGATCGTCGACTTGATGCCGCCATTTACCTCTCTAGTGATTCTGTTAACGTGTGCGCCACTGGTGGTGGGGATGGTTTTGTGTGGATGGACACTGGCGATCTGGTTGTTTATTCATGTTATCTTTCTCCGGCGTCTACTATTGTTGACTTTGACCAATTTCTCTCTTTGCTGACCACTAGCATCCAGCAACACCCTGGTCGTCTGTTGATATGTGGTGATTTTAACGCTAAGGCGTATTGTTGGGGTTCCCCCATTGACGACAGGAAGGGCAGCGCTTTGGCCGAATGGGCTGGTGAACGTGACCTCCTTATTTTAAATGATGGCACACTACCTACGTTTGAACGCCATGGAGGTTCATCATATATAGATCTGACCATCTGCAGCCCGGATCTTGGGAGAACCGTCCGCAATTGGCACGTAAGCGACGAAGAAAATTTGAGTTATCATCGCAGCATCTATTTCGAGGTTTTTGTACCCGGTCCTTTTCTACGGCCTGCCAGTGGGTCTCAAGGCTGGTCCTACCAACCGGAGAAGCAGGATCACTTATTGGAGCATTTGGAGGACCAAATTCAATCCAGCTTTATTCATCAGGCCTATGGAATCGACCAGGCTATCTACCTGGTTACATGTATCCTCAGGGCGAAGGAGCAGGACGACCGCCGAGAATAATGCCGGCCGAGGCCGCTGCGTGTAACTAAACCCTCCATTGGTACGCAAGTACGTTTGACCATCTTTATTGCCCTTCTTCCCGAAGTAATACCGATTGGTGGTCCCAGGAAGAAGTCTCTTGTGGCTAGCAGGGGTTTTTTAGTTGGTAAGAATCCAACTCGCCAAGCCTGGCGTCTTTTGAAGATTTTTCCCCTGCCTAAAAAAAAAACTACTACTACTACTACTACTACTACTACTACTACTACTACTACAACTACCACCACCACCACCACCACCACCACCACCACCACCACCACCACCACCACCACCACCACCACCACCACCACCACCACCACCACCACCACCACCACCACCACCACCACCACCACCACCACCACCACCACCACCACCACCACCACCACTACTACTACTACTACTACTACTACTACTACTACTGCTTCTACTACTACTACTACTACTACTACTACAGCGCTGCTAAGCCAGCCTTGGACCGCATTCTTATCATGCCTCTGGATGAAGACCGTAGTGACCCTCTACTTCGGCATGTTCTGCTTCAGAATCCTTGTTTGTCGCATATGCTGGATGAACGTCAGTTAGCGCCAGGCCAATCTGTGTGCAGTGTCGCCCGCCATGGTTGCTTGAACGACGACGAGAGCGTCATTTCCAGTGCAGAACTTTTCACACATTTGGTTGTGACGGATGCAGCGAGTCATACTCCGCTAGATCGGACTGCTCTTCGGCGCTCTATCGAACGCGTGCTGGACACTGCTCTGAGAAAAGGGAGGGTCCCTACCGTCTGTAATGTCACCCGCAATGCTGACGTCTGCACTATTAGGAAGGTGTTTGAATATGTGTGTCGCAGACGTTCTGTGTCTATACCTATCCAATTGCAGTCTCTTTTGAACACCCGTAGCGGCTCTGTTTCGGCATCTGGCACGATGGATTTTGTTCCCCATGCGCGGACTTCTAATACAGAGACTATCATTCTCGAGCCACTACCCGGAACGTCGTATGCCGACATGCTTCGGAACATGAAAACAGCTGTTCAAACGGATGGAATCACCGTGGAGCGCATTACCAAAACGGGTGGTGGTTCTGTGCATCTTAAAATCAAAGGTCGCGAGATCAACAAGCGGCAGGCCTTCCGGGAACAACTTACCCTGAAGATGACGGAGTTGGCGAAGGTCAATCTACGGCCAGTGACCCAAACTGTGATGCTGGTTGATATCGATGAACTTGTGGACGAAACCGGAGTGAAGGAGGTGATTGCCACTACTCTTGGAACACCTTCGGCTGAAATCAAGGTTAATTTGGCACCGAAGCCTAACAGCAATGGCGTTAAATACGCTTTCGTCACCCTTGATAAAATCTTGGCACAGCGGCTGCTTGCGCAACACAGGATAGGGCATGGCTGGGACAGATGGCGAGTTCGTGAAGCAACCCGTTTGCCCAGATGCTATAATTGTCACCGGTTGGGCCATATAGCTAGGGAGTGCAAACTCTCGCCTGAAGCGGAACTCTGTCATAACTGTGGCCGGAGTGATCATCATCGAAAGGATTGTACCTACACGCCGTCCTGCTACATTTGTAACATTGAGGGACACAAAGCGGAGTCGATGCGATGTCCCAAGTATCGGGACCTCATTCATCAGCGTAGGGAGAAAACGGATCGTCAGCATCCTGTTCTATGAAACTTCTACAACTTAATGTTGATCGGAGCAGGCGGGCCATGGATCTCCTACGGCATAAATGTTCATCTGAGCGCTTAGGCTTTGCCATCGTTCCGGAACCTAATAAGGCTATGACGACTTACAGCTCGCGCTGGCTTACGGATCGTCGACTTGATGCCGCCATTTACCTCTCTAGTGATTCTGTTAACGTGTGCGCCACTGGTGGTGGGGATGGTTTTGTGTGGATGGACACTGGCGATCTGGTTGTTTATTCATGTTATCTTTCTCCGGCGTCTACTATTGTTGACTTTGACCAATTTCTCTCTTTGCTGACCACTAGCATCCAGCAACACCCTGGTCGTCTGTTGATATGTGGTGATTTTAACGCTAAGGCGTATTGTTGGGGTTCCCCCATTGACGACAGGAAGGGCAGCGCTTTGGCCGAATGGGCTGGTGAACGTGACCTCCTTATTTTAAATGATGGCACACTACCTACGTTTGAACGCCATGGAGGTTCATCATATATAGATCTGACCATCTGCAGCCCGGATCTTGGGAGAACCGTCCGCAATTGGCACGTAAGCGACGAAGAAAATTTGAGTTATCATCGCAGCATCTATTTCGAGGTTTTTGTACCCGGTCCTTTTCTACGGCCTGCCAGTGGGTCTCAAGGCTGGTCCTACCAACCGGAGAAGCAGGATCACTTATTGGAGCATTTGGAGGACCAAATTCAATCCAGCTTTATTCATCAGGCCTATGGAATCGACCAGGCTACCTACCTGGTTACATGTATCCTCAGGGCGAAGGAGCAGGACGACCGCCGAGAATAATGCCGGCCGAGGCCGCTGCGTGTAACTAAACCCTCCATTGGTACGCAAGTACGTTTGACCATCTTTATTGCCCTTCTTCCCGAAGTAATACCGATTGGTGGTCCCAGGAAGAAGTCTCTTGTGGCTAGCAGGGGTTTTTTAGTTGGTAAGAATCCAACTCGCCAAGCCTGGCGTCTTTTGAAGATTTTTCCCCTGCCTAAAAAAAAAACTACTACTACTACTACTACTACTACTACTACTACTACTACTACTACTACTACTACCACTACTACTACTACTACCACTACTACTACTACTACTACCACTACTACTACAACTGCTACTACTACTACTACTACTACTACTACTACTACTACTACTACTACTACTACTACTACTACTACTACTACTACTACTACTACTACTACTACTACTACTACTACTACTACTACTACTACTACTACTACTACTACTACTACTACTACTACTACTACTACTACTACTACTACTACTACTACTACTACTACTACTACTACTACTACTACTACTACTACTACTACTACTACTACTACTACTACTACTACTACTACTACTACTACTACTACTACTACTACTACTACTACTACTACTACTACTACTACTACTACTACTACTACTACTACTACTACTACTACTACTACTACTACTACTACTACTACTACTACTACTACTACTACTACTACTACTACTACTACTACTACTACTACTACTACTACTACTACTACTACTACTACTACTACTACTACTACTACTACTACTACTACTACTACTACTACTACTACTACTACTACTACTACTACTACTACTACTACTACTACTACTACTACTACTACTACTACTACTACTACTACTACTACTACTACTACTACTACTACTACTACTACTACTACTACTACTACTACTACTACTACTACTACTACTACTACTACTACTACTACTACTACTACTACTACTACTACTACTACTACTACTACTACTACTACTACTACTACTACTACTACTACTACTACTACTACTACTACTACTACTACTACTACTACTACTACTACTACTACTACTACTACTACTACTACTACTACTACTACTACTACTACTACTACTACTACTACTACTACTACTACTACTACTACTACTACTACTACTACTACTACTACTACTACTACTACTACTACTACTACTACTACTACTACTACTACTACTACTACTACTACTACTACTACTACTACTACTACTACTACTACTACTACTACTACTACTACTACTACTACTACTACTACTACTACTACTACTACTACTACTACTACTACTACTACTACTACTACTACTACTACTACTACTACTACTACTACTACTACTACTACTACTACTACTACTACTACTACTACTACTACTACTACTACTACTACTACTACTACTACTACTACTACTACTACTACTACTACTACTACTACTACTACTACTACTACTACTACTACTACTACTACTACTACTACTACTACTACTACTACTACTACTACTACTACTACTACTACTACTACTACTACTACTACTACTACTACTACTACTACTACTACTACTACTACTACTACTACTACTACTACTACTACTACTACTACTACTACTACTACTACTACTACTACTACTACTACTACTACTACTACTACTACTACTACTACTACTACTACTACTACTACTACTACTACTACTACTACTACTACTACTACTACTACTACTACTACTACTACTACTACTACTACTACTACTACTACTACTACTACTACTACTACTACTACTACTACTACTACTACTACTACTACTACTACTACTACTACTACTACTACTACTACTACTACTACTACTACTACTACTACTACTACTACTACTACTACTACTACTACTACTACTACTACTACTACTACTACTACTACTACTACTACTACTACTACTACTACTACTACTACTACTACTACTACTACTACTACTACTACTACTACTACTACTACTACTACTACTACTACTACTACTACTACTACTACTACTACTACTACTACTACTACTACTACTACTACTACTACTACTACTACTACTACTACTACTACTACTACTACTACTACTACTACTACTACTACTACTACTACTACTACTACTACTACTACTACTACTACTACTACTACTACTACTACTACTACTACTACTACTACTACTACTACTACTACTACTACTACTACTACTACTACTACTACTACTACTACTACTACTACTACTACTACTACTACTACTACTACTACTACTACTACTACTACTACTACTACTACTACTACTACTACTACTACTACTACTACTACTACTACTACTACTACTACTACTACTACTACTACTACTACTACTACTACTACTACTACTACTACTACTACTACTACTACTACTACTACTACTACTACTACTACTACTACTACTACTACTACTACTACTACTACTACTACTACTACTACTACTACTACTACTACTACTACTACTACTACTACTACTACTACTACTACTACTACTACTACTACTACTACTACTACTACTACTACTACTACTACTACTACTACTACTACTACTACTACTACTACTACTACTACTACTACTACTACTACTACTACTACTACTACTACTACTACTACTACTACTACTACTACTACTACTACTACTACTACTACTACTACTACTACTACTACTACTACTACTACTACTACTACTACTACTACTACTACTACTACTACTACTACTACTACTACTACTACTACTACTACTACTACTACTACTACTACTACTACTACAGCGCTGCTAAGCCAGCCTTGGACCGCATTCTTATCATGCCTCTGGATGAAGACCGTAGTGACCCTCTACTTCGGCATGTTCTGCTTCAGAATCCTTGTTTGTCGCATATGCTGGATGAACGTCAGTTAGCGCCAGGCCAATCTGTGTGCAGTGTCGCCCGCCATGGTTGCTTGAACGACGACGAGAGCGTCATTTCCAGTGCAGAACTTTTCACACATTTGGTTGTGACGGATGCAGCGAGTGATACTCCGCTAGATCGGACTGCTCTCGGCGCTCTATCGAACGCGTGCTGGACACTGCTCTGAGAAAAGGGAGGGTCCCTACCGTCTGTAATGTCACCCGCAATGCTGACGTCTGCACTATTAGGAAGGTGTTTGAATATGTGTGTCGCAGACGTTCTGTGTCTATACCTATCCAATTGCAGTCTCTTTTGAACACCCGTAGCGGCTCTGTTTCGGCATCTGGCACGATGGATTTTGTTCCCCATGCGCGGACTTCTAATACAGAGACTATCATTCTCGAGCCACTACCCGGAACGTCGTATGCCGACATGCTTCGGAACATGAAAACAGCTGTTCAAACGGATGGAATCACCGTGGAGCGCATTACCAAAACGGGTGGTGGTTCTGTGCATCTTAAAATCAAAGGTCGCGAGATCAACAAGCGGCAGGCCTTCCGGGAACAACTTACCCTGAAGATGACGGAGTTGGCGAAGGTCAATCTACGGCCAGTGACCCAAACTGTGATGCTGGTTGATATCGATGAACTTGTGGACGAAACCGGAGTGAAGGAGGTGATTGCCACTACTCTTGGAACACCTTCGGCTGAAATCAAGGTTAATTTGGCACCGAAGCCTAACAGCAATGGCGTTAAATACGCTTTCGTCACCCTTGATAAAATCTTGGCACAGCGGCTGCTTGCGCAACACAGGATAGGGCATGGCTGGGACAGATGGCGAGTTCGTGAAGCAACCCGTTTGCCCAGATGCTATAATTGTCACCGGTTGGGCCATATAGCTAGGGAGTGCAAACTCTCGCCTGAAGCGGAACTCTGTCATAACTGTGGCCGGAGTGATCATCATCGAAAGGATTGTACCTACACGCCGTCCTGCTACATTTGTAACATTGAGGGACACAAAGCGGAGTCGATGCGATGTCCCAAGTATCGGGACCTCATTCATCAGCGTAGGGAGAAAACGGATCGTCAGCATCCTGTTCTATGAAACTTCTACAACTTAATGTTGATCGGAGCAGGCGGGCCATGGATCTCCTACGGCATAAATGTTCATCTGAGCGCTTAGGCTTTGCCATCGTTGCGGAACCTAATAAGGCTATGACGACTTACAGCTCGCGCTGGCTTACGGATCGTCGACTTGATGCCGCCATTTACCTCTCTAGTGATTCTGTTAACGTGTGCGCCACTGGTGGTGGGGATGGTTTTGTGTGGATGGACACTGGCGATCTGGTTGTTTATTCATGTTATCTTTCTCCGGCGTCTACTATTGTTGACTTTGACCAATTTCTCTCTTTGCTGACCACTAGCATCCAGCAACACCCTGGTCGTCTGTTGATATGTGGTGATTTAACGCTAAGGCGTATTGTTGGGGTTCCCCCATTGACGACAGGAAGGGCAGCGCTTTGGCCGAATGGGCTGGTGAACGTGACCTCCTTATTTTAAATGATGGCACACTACCTACGTTTGAACGCCATGGAGGTTCATCATATATAGATCTGACCATCTGCAGCCCGGATCTTGGGAGAACCGTCCGCAATTGGCACGTAAGCGACGAAGAAAATTTGAGTTATCATCGCAGCATCTATTTCGAGGTTTTTGTACCCGGTCCTTTTCTACGGCCTGCCAGTGGGTCTCAAGGCTGGTCCTACCAACCGGAGAAGCAGGATCACTTATTGGAGCATTTGGAGGACCAAATTCAATCCAGCTTTATTCATCAGGCCTATGGAATCGACCAGGCTATCTACCTGGTTACATGTATCCTCAGGGCGAAGGAGCAGGACGACCGCCGAGAATAATGCCGGCCGAGGCCGCTGCGTGTAACTAAACCCTCCATTGGTACGCAAGTACGTTTGACCATCTTTATTGCCCTTCTTCCCGAAGTAATACCGATTGGTGGTCCCAGGTAGAAGTCTCTTGTGGCTAGCAGGGGTTTTTTAGTTGGTAAGAATCCAACTCGCCAAGCCTGGCGTCTTTTGAAGATTTTTCCCCTGCCTAAAAAAAAAACTACTACTACTACTACTACTACTACTACTACTACTGCTACTACTACTACTACCACCACCACCACCACCACCACCACCACCACCACCACCACCACCACCACCACACCACCACCACCACCACCACCACCACTACTACTACTACTACTACTACTGCTTCTACTACTACTACTACTACTACTACTACTACAGCGCTGCTAAGCCAGCCTTGGACCGCATTCTTATCATGCCTCTGGATGAAGACCGTAGTGACCCTCTACTTCGGCATGTTCTGCTTCAGAATCCTTGTTTGTCGCATATGCTGGATGAACGTCAGTTAGCGCCAGGCCAATCTGTGTGCAGTGTCGCCCGCCATGGTTGCTTGAACGACGACGAGAGCGTCATTTCCAGTGCAGAACTTTTCACACATTTGGTTGTGACGGATTCAGCGAGTGATACTCCGCTAGATCGGACTGCTCTTCGGCGCTCTATCGAACGCGTGCTGGACACTGCTCTGAGAAAAGGGAGGGTCCCTACCGTGAGGGTCCCTACCGTCTGTAATGTCACCCGCAATGCTGACGTCTGCACTATTAGGAAGGTGTTTGAATATGTGTGTCGCAGACGTTCTGTGTCTATACCTATCCAATTGCAGTCTCTTTTGAACACCCGTAGCGGCTCTGTTTCGGCATCTGGCACGATGGATTTTGTTCCCCATGCGCGGACTTCTAATACAGAGACTATCATTCTCGAGCCACTACCCGGAACGTCGTATGCCGACATGCTTCGGAACATGAAAACAGCTGTTCAAACGGATGGAATCACCGTGGAGCGCATTACCAAAACGGGTGGTGGTTCTGTGCATCTTAAAATCAAAGGTCGCGAGATCAACAAGCGGCAGGCCTTCCGGGAACAACTTACCCTGAAGATGACGGAGTTGGCGAAGGTCAATCTACGGCCAGTGACCCAAACTGTGATGCTGCTTGATATCGATGAACTTGTGGACGAAACCGGAGTGAAGGAGGTGATTGCCACTACTCTTGGAACACCTTCGGCTAAAATCAAGGTTAATTTGGCACCGAAGCCTAACAGCAATGGCGTTAAATACGCTTTCGTCACCCTTGATAAAATCTTGGCACAGCGGCTGCTTGCGCAACACAGGATAGGGCATGGCTGGGACAGATGGCGAGTTCGTGAAGCAACCCGTTTGCCCAGATGCTATAATTGTCACCGGTTGGGCCATATAGCTAGGGAGTGCAAACTCTCGCCTGAAGCGGAACTCTGTCATAACTGTGGCCGGAGTGATCATCATCGAAAGGATTGTACCTACACGCCGTCCTGCTACATTTGTAACATTGAGGGACACAAAGCGGAGTCGATGCGATGTCCCAAGTATCGGGACCTCATTCATCAGCGTAGGGAGAAAACGGATCGTCAGCATCCTGTTCTATAAAACTTCTACAACTTAATGTTGATCGGAGCAGGCGGGCCATGGATCTCCTACGGCATAAATGTTCATCTGAGCGCTTAGGCTTTGCCATCGTTGCGGAACCTAATAAGGCTATGACGACTTACAGCTCGCGCTGGCTTACGGATCGTCGACTTGATGCCGCCATTTACCTCTCTAGTGATTCTGTTAACGTGTGCGCCACTGGTGGTGGGGATTGTTTTGTGTGGATGGACACTGGCGATCTGGTTGTTTATTCATGTTATCTTTCTCCGGCGTCTACTATTGTTGACTTTGACCAATTTCTCTCTTTGCTGACCACTAGCATCCAGCAACACCCTGGTCGTCTGTTGATATGTGGTGATTTTAACGCTAAGGCGTATTGTTGGGGTTCCCCCATTGACGACAGGAAGGGCAGCGCTTTGGCCGAATGGGCTGGTGAACGTGACCTCCTTATTTTAAATGATGGCACACTACCTACGTTTGAACGCCATGGAGGTTCATCATATATAGATCTGACCATCTGCAGCCCGGATCTTGGGAGAACCGTCCGCAATTGGCACGTAAGCGACGAAGAAAATTTGAGTTATCATCGCAGCATCTATTTCGAGGTTTTTGTACCCGGTCCTTTTCTACGGCCTGCCAGTGGGTCTCAAGGCTGGTCCTACCAACCGGAGAAGCAGGATCACTTATTGGAGCATTTGGAGGACCAAATTCAATCCAGCTTTATTCATCAGGCCTATGGAATCGACCAGGCTATCTACCTGGTTACATGTATCCTCAGGGCGAAGGAGCAGGACGACCGCCGAGAATAATGCCGGCCGAGGCCGCTGCGTGTAACTAAACCCTCCATTGGTACGCAAGTACGTTTGACCATCTTTATTGCCCTTCTTCCCGAAGTAATACCGATTGGTGGTCCCAGGAAGAAGTCTCTTGTGGCTAGCAGGGGTTTTTTAGTTGGTAAGAATCCAACTCGCCAAGCCTGGCGTCTTTTGAAGATTTTTCCCCTGCCTAAAAAAAAAACTACTACTACTACTACTACTACTACTACTACTACTACTACTACTACTACTACTACTACTACCACCACCACCACCACCACCACCACCACCACCACCACCACCACCACCACCACCACCACCACCACCACCACCACCACCACCACCACCACCACCACCACCACCACCACCACCACCACCACCACTACTACTACTACTACTACTACTACTACTACTACTACTACTACTACTTCTACTACTACTACTACTACTACTACTACTACTACTACTACTACTACTACTACTACAGCGCTGCTAAGCCAGCCTTGGACCGCATTCTTATCATGCCTCTGGATGAAGACCGTAGTGACCCTCTACTTCGGCATGTTCTGCTTCAGAATCCTTGTTTGTCGCATATGCTGGATGAACGTCAGTTAGCGCCAGGCCAATCTGTGTGCAGTGTCGCCCGCCATGGTTGCTTGAACGACGACGAGAGCGTCATTTCCGGTGCAGAACTTTTCACACATTTGGTTGTGACGGATGCAGCGAGTGATACTCCGCTAGATCGGACTGCTCTTCGGCGCTCTATCGAACGCGTGCTGGACACTGCTCTGAGAAAAGGGAGGGTCCCTACCGTCTGTAATGTCACCCGCAATGCTGACGTCTGCACTATTAGGAAGGTGTTTGAATATGTGTGTCGCAGACGTTCTGTGTCTATACCTATCCAATTGCAGTCTCTTTTGAACACCCGTAGCGGCTCTGTTTCGGCATCTGGCACGATGGATTTTGTTCCCCATGCGCGGACTTCTAATACAGAGACTATCATTCTCGAGCCACTACCCGGAACGTCGTATGCCGACATGCTTCGGAACATGAAAACAGCTGTTCAAACGGATGGAATCACCGTGGAGCGCATTACCAAAACGGGTGGTGGTTCTGTGCATCTTAAAATCAAAGGTCGCGAGATCAACAAGCGGCAGGCCTTCCGGGAACAACTTACCCTGAAGATGACGGAGTTGGCGAAGGTCAATCTACGGCCAGTGACCCAAACTGTGAT
>CM060953.1:39567784-39570284 GCA_030765055.1 Mantis religiosa
CATTGCCCTTTGCAGCAACACAGTGCTGCTAAGCCAGCCTTGGACCGCATTCTTATCATGCCTCTGGATGAAGACCGTAGTGACCCTCTACTTCGGCATGTTCTGCTTCAGAATCCTTGTTTGTCGCATATGCTGGATGAACGTCAGTTAGCGCCAGGCCAATCTGTGTGTAGTGTCGCCCGCCATGGTTGCTTGAACGACGACGAGAGCGTCATTTCCAGTACAGAACTTTTCACACATTTGGTTGTGACGGATGCAGCGAGTGATACTCCGCTAGATCGGACTGCTCTTCGGCGCACTCTCGAACGCGTGCTGGACACTGCTCTGAGAAAAGGGAGTGTCCCTACCGTCTGTAATGTCACCCGCAATGCTGACGTCTGCACTATTAGGAAGGTGTTTGAATATGTGTGTCGCAGACGTTCTGTGTCTATACCTATCCAATTGCAGTCTCTTTTGAACACCCGTAGCGGCTCTGTTTCGGCATCTGGCACGACGGATTTTGTTCCCCATGCGCGGACTTCTAATACAGAGACTATCATTCTCGAGCCACTACCCGGAACGTCGTATGCCGACATGTTTCGGAACATGAAAACAGCTGTTCAAACGGATGGAATCACCGTGGAGCGCATTACCAAAACGGGTGGTGGTTCTGTGCATCTTAAAATCAAAGGTCGCGAGATCAACAAGCGGCAGGCCTTCCGGGAACAACTTACCCTGAAGATGACGGAGTTGGCGAAGGTCAATCTACGGCCAGTGACCCAAACTGTGATGCTGCTTGATATCGATGAACTTGTGGACGAAACCGGAGTGAAGGAGGTGATTGCCACTACTCTTGGAACACCTTCGGCTGAAATCAAGGTTAATTTGGCACCGAAGCCTAACAGCAATGGCGTTAAATACGCTTTCGTCACCCTTGATAAAATCTTGGCACAGCGGCTGCTTGCGCAACACAGGATAGGGCATGGCTGGGACAGATGGCGAGTTCGTGAAGCAACCCGTTTGCCCAGATGCTATAATTGTCACCGGTTGGGCCATATAGCTAGGGAGTGCAAACTCTCGCCTGCAGCGGAACTCTGTCATAACTGTGGCCGGAGTGATCATCATCGAAAGGATTGTACCTACACGCCGTCCTGCTACATTTGTAACATTGAGGGACACAAAGCGGAGTCGATGCGATGTCCCAAGTATCGGGACCTCATTCATCAGCGTAGGGAGAAAACGGATCGTCAGCATCCTGTTCTATGAAACTTCTACAACTTAATGTTGATCGGAGCAGGCGGGCCATGGATCTCCTACGGCATAAATGTTCATCTGAGCGCTTAGGCTTTGCCATCGTTGCGGAACCTAATAAGGCTATGACGACTTACAGCTCGCGCTGGCTTACGGATCGTCGACTTGATGCCGCCATTTACCTCTCTAGTGATTCTGTTAACGTGTGCGCCACTGGTGGTGGGGATGGTTTTGTGTGGATGGACACCGGCGATCTGGTTGTTTATTCATGTTATCTTTCTCCGGCGTCTACTATTGCTGACTTTGACCAATTTCTCTCTTTGCTGACCACTAGCATCCAGCAACACCCTGGTCGTCTGTTGATATGTGGTGATTTTAACGCTAAGGCGTATTGTTGGGGTTCCCCCATTGAAGACAGGAAGGGCAGCGCTTTGGCCGAATGGACTGGTGAACGTGACCTCCTTATTTTAAATGATGGCACACTACCTACGTTTGAACGCCATGGAGGTTCATCATATATAGATCTGACCATCTGCAGCCCGGATCTTGGGAGAACCGTCCGCAATTGGCACGTAAGCGACGAAGAAAATTTGAGTTATCATCGCAGCATCTATTTCGAGGTTTTTGTACCCGGTCCTTTTCTACGGCCTGCCAGTGTGTCTCAAGGCTGGTCCTACCAACCGAAGAAGCAGGATCACTTATTGGAGCATTTGGAGGACCAAATTCAATCCAGCTTTATTCATCAGGCCTATGGAATCGACCAGGCTATCTACAATGCCTGTGCCTGTGTTTTACCTCGGAAACGCTCCCGCGGGGGTCGTAAAGGTGCCTACTGGTGGAATGCTGAAATAGCTGACTTGCGGCGACAGTGTAATAAGTCAAAGCGCCATCTGACCAGAATCAATAGACGTAATGTCGCCGATTCTGACAAACAAAATGCATTACGCGCCTACCGGGACCGTCGTAGAGCCCTTAAAGTTGCCATCTCGACGGCTAAACGTGCTGCCTGGAGCTCCCTTTGTGCCGAGGTTGACTCTGATGTGTGGGGCCTGGGCTACCAAATTGTTACTGGGAAACTTGGCTTCCGCTCACCTATGGCTCTTAGTGATGAAGAACAGCTTCACATCGCCAGAACTTTGTTTCCTGCACATGCTCGGCGTATCTGGCCGGAGCTTCTTGTAGACACTGCGACTATTCCCACCTGTACAGTTGCTGAGATCCGCGCCGCAGGACACCGCCTCAAGTCTGGCAAAGCCGGTGGCCCCGATGG